>SJYT01052057.1:101354-127049 GCA_006410635.1 Cephalophus harveyi | reverse complement strand
GTGTTAACTAGATTATCTTTAAGAAATATAAGTATATACAGATTATCTTAATATATAACAGTAGTTTTCCAAACTACTACTTTTTATTGCTGTTTTTTTCTGTTTTTTTGTGAAACCCTTTCTTCACATGAAAACTTACACATATCCATGGCAATTATGCATACAGAAAAAAGAACAAAACCAAAATCTTACTTAAAACTCTTTATTATCTGTAAGAGATCAAAATGGAATGACTCAGGTTAGAACTCTGATACTCTGAACATGGTAAAGGAAAGACTGCCATTTAGCTGATGTCAGCAGAGGAAATTTAATAATGAAGAAAATGAGATTGTGTAATCTCAGTTTTAGAAAGGTTTGGTGTATCTGACTTATATCTGATATTTAAATTCCTTTAACACAGTGACTCTTTTTGGATAGTAGTGTTACAACTTGAAATATATAAAAATAGTTTAATGTCCATATATATCATGAACTTTGAAAAGTCCAATTAAAACATCATTAGCAATTCTTGTCTCTTGCATGTATGTGTACATCATATTGTGAGTTTTCATTAGTGAACCAAGCTTTTTCTTATTAGTGCTATAAAGCCAGTTGACGTTTGGAAGACTTTACATAATGCTTAGTGTATGCCATTAATTCCTGCAGAAACCTCAGAGATTATTATTATCCCCGTTTTCACAAAAGAGACATAGAAAGGCTATGTAATTTGCTTAACATTAAACATGAGGAAATGGCAGCCCAGTCCAGTATTCTTGCCTGGAAAAATCCTATGGACAGAGGAGTCTGGCGGGCTATAGTCCATGGGGTCACAAAGAGTTGGATGTGACTGAGCATCTAAGCACATGCATGGATAGACAGGGCAGAATATGAAAATAGACAGTAAATCCAGGGCCCTTACACATTTATTTTAATAGTTTTTTTTTAAATGAAGGAAGCAAAATTTTATTATTATTGTATGTATTTAATGAATACTTCCCTAAATTTGCCTTTAAAATAGAAAATGCATTTTGAAACTTCAGTAAAGTAAGTACTTGAAGAGTTTCCACGATAGAGTATTCTTTTGAGTTATAAATGTGTTATTTCAACTTCTAGGCTAAGACATTTTATGCAGTAAATGCTAATATAAACAACAGTCACACAGTTATGATGCTGAGTTCTTTGAACTAGAATTGCTATTTGCAGTGCATTATTTAAAAGGTATGGGCAGCTTTATTGCTCCTTGTAGTGGTTTTTTAAGGTCAGATTTTTCTGAAGGGAAAGTAATAGCATCCTGGATCCATGGTACTTGGAAGTAGGCTGTGGTGGGTTCTACCAATCTGAACTGACTTAATATAGTAAGGAAGGTCACATTTCCTAATTCAGATACGGTATAAAGCATTTGATCAAGGCCTCTCTACTTAGGAAAAGAAAAATCACTTTTTAGCAGGGTAGTAAAAAGTAATTCAGTTTATGTTTTGGCTGCTCCCAAAGTAACTCACGAGCTTTTGTGAAAATGTATTATATGATCAAGGGCCACACACATTCTGTTGTGCTTGTGCTTGGTTTATCTTGGTTTGTGCCAAAGTCAAGCAAAAATCACATTTTTCCACTAGGGAATATAGGATTATTTATCAAAACTTGATTACTGGCTTTTCTTTTAGACTATTACTATTAAGTTGTTAGAATCCTGATTTACTTTTATAACCATAGGTATTAAAATATCACATTTTAGTATGGGCTTCATAGACTGCAGAAAGTTCCCTTTTACCCTAGTAGATGACATACTTTATCTTAAAATATTTAAATAATATAAAGCTTTCCCTATACAAACATTTAATAATACTACCAGAGAAACTGTTAATTAAGAGTTTATGCATATTAATTTTGAAAGTACAGGAAATAATACTTGTGTCAAAATAAAGATTTAGAATTACAGCGTGGGCAGAGGACAATTTTTCTTAATCTATAAAGAAAGCCTAATGCAGTTTGTAAAAGAACAGCAAACTAATAAAGTTAGGCAAAAGGCATGAATAGATGGTTTAAGGAAAAGGATCGTTTAAGAGCCCTTAAATATGAAAATATTTTCAACTTATATAAAAGGAGATATAAATTGAAACTGTTATGACATACATATTAAGAATGGGGCAGCTGTGAAATAGTAATATGAGCCAATCTAAGAATTACTGATCTAAGATAGGTAATTAAGAGAAATATAACATTCAGTTTAGCATCCTAATTTTATATTTAAAAGATACAACATGTTATGTATAAACGTTGATATCGCCAAAAAGATATGTAAGAAACTATTTCTGGAAAGGGTACCTATGTGACTGAGGGAGGAGTGGAGAAATCTTTCCTTTTCTTCATATCTACTTTTTTTTTCCTTTTAAATTGCTGGTGCGGCTGCTTATTCAAGATTTCTTTGGGGGGAAATATTGGCTTAGAATATTAAAATCTGTGAGGGACCTATCCAAGCCATTCCTTTTACAGCTTATTTAGAATTTCTCAAGTGCTTTGGATCACAGAACTAATGATTTCAGCCCAGCTTCCTTTCATTGTAGCTGTAGTTCTCAACTGGGGAGCAGGTCTTAATAGGTATTATCTTGATAACAGCGATCTTCTTTTTCTTGTTCATTGTACTCCACTTATTTAGCATACAGTAGTTGCTCAGTAAATGTTTGAATGAATTTTTTAAAACTTCGGTATTTATTTGTGACATGACAAAGATAGAAAGTGTTTCATCTTTATCTTTGAAAGAAGAAAAAATTGTTTTTCTGTTGTTTCCTATTCCAGTGAAAAACTTACCATAAATGTTATAGTTTAATTTTGACCTATTTTAAAGAGACATTTGTAAAGTTATAATTTGTTAATGATTTTTCAGACACTGCCTTCATGTCCTATTGACCGGAAACCTTTTCAGGCGGTGTTTAAATTCAGTGTATCAGAAGGTTGCGTTAAGGTAAGGCTTATTGCAGAATGAACTGTGTAAACTTAATTGAGATGATTTTGCTTTAATGGATACTTGAATGTATTTGTGAATTAACTAAGTTTAATGTGTTTAATTTCTATTAAAAAAATGAATGGGATATTAGATTCAGAGACAGACCCCCACAAAAAAGTCCAAAGTACCTGAAAATTATGTTTTCGTGAAAAGCATATAATGTTGAGAAGATTAAACAAGTAAAATTAAATATAAAATGGTGTCTTTGTTCTTAAGTGCCGGTGGTACTTGAAGGAAACAGTTTAAATGGAGAAAAATGTGGGAGTTTGTGAAAATCTTGAGAAGGACTTGAGAAGGACTTCTCACAGTTTCACAGTTGTTATGGGCAGATAACTTTTCTTTTGTTAAGTACAATTTTATTGTAATGCTTAATCCTGATCACATTCTTGAGATGCACACATCACACTGATGCTGTTTGATTATGAACCATGATTTATGCTTGTATTCACATTTATTTTTGGCTTACCAAAAAAAGAAGAAAGAAATAGAAATAATTTTCCTAAATTGATGAATAAAAAATGAAAAGTGGAAAAGAGAGTAAGTAGCAAGTAAAGTGAAATGTGTGGTAAAGAGATTTCTTGATGTTATTGCTGATAAATCAGGAATGGTATTGTAAAAATGAAAGTTAAAAATGAAGATATACAATATATATAAATGATGCCATTAATGGGAAAGACAAACTTCTCAAGTAGCAGCAAGACTGGTTGCTATTTTTGTGAGTAGAAAGGGGTATGTAAGCAACATAAAACTATTTAAACATTAAATATTCCTACTGTAGGTGTTTATAATTTGTTTTGATTATTTTCTCCAGATAAGTCTTGATGACATAAGGTACACATGGGACTACAATTCAAACAAAATGACATATGTAAAAGGTCCTGCATGTTTAATTGTGTAACTCTGGACATTATGCAGATTAGTATATATCTTCAAGAAAAGATAAAACGTTATATATATGTGTGATATTATAATTAAAATTATAAAGCATAACTTCTCTGAAAGACGTGTTCTCTGTTTTTCTAGACTGTGTGTGTGTTTGTGTGTGTGTGTATATATATATATAATGTTGTGTGAATTAGCCTCCAAAGATACTCTGTAAAATTTTGTTCTGTTGCTTGGAATAAAATGTATGTTTTATTTAATAGAATTTGAATGTTACTTAAAAGTTTGGGACAGTGCCAATCTAATTTTGTTAAAATGTATTTTTTATCATATGTGATATTATCTATATACTCTTAATATCTTTATTTGCCCTTTTACTTCTTTTGAATCTTTATTATCCTTTTACCTTTACAATTAAACTTGAATGAGACATGCATAGTTGCTTATATTTTCAATCAATTGTTGGACATCTCTATCTAGAATACCAAAGGAGTCTAAACATTAACAAACCCCAAACTCATCTCATTCCCAGCCCCTCTGCCAACCTCAGTTTATGGTACTGTAATCCTGGTCACCCAGATCAAAAGCCTCTGGAAGTTTTCCATTTTTTCTCTTTTCATTATTTTTGCTTCCTCTTTCTGCACAGTGTCTTAAATTCATTCCATTTCATTACCTCTCTGTAGACCCTCAGGCTGTCTGTCATCTAGATCTGTTCTGCCAATAGAAATATACCATCAATACACACCACTCTATAAACATTTAGTAGCCACATTAAAAGAACAAAAAGAAACAGTTAAAATGAATTTTTATATTTTGTTTAATCTAACATTTAATGTATTATTTCAACATGTAGTATCTTAGAATTGTTATTGAAGGATTTTCTCTCCTATTGTTTTCATTGAAATCTAGTATATATTTTACACTTACATCTCTTTTTAAACCAGTCACATTTTCAGATGCTTCATAGTATATGGCTAGTAACTATTGTCTCATACAGTATAGTTCTACACTATTACAAGAGCTTCCTTCCAGTTTCCTGGCTTTTATAGTTTCTCTTTAACTGATTCATTCTCCATATCACTGTCAAAAAAAGCAAATTTGATCATTTCGTTCACTTACTTGTAAACGTTCATTTATTTTCTGATTTCTAAAGAATTATTTTCTTTTTCAAGGCCTTTACCGTCTGGTTCTAATATATTACATCAGTTTCATATCCTGCCAACTTTTTCTTCCACATCTTAATTGACTTCTCTGTACTCTTTTTATAACTGTGTTCCCTCCATTTAGAAGATCTTTTTTCCTTAGACAAATTCCTATTCATTCTTTAAGACCAACTCAGGAATTATCTACTCATAAAAAGTCTTCTCTGGTATCTTCAGATAAAGTCAGTTCTACATACATATATATAAGATCTGTGTGTATATTTCTGTTATTAGCACACTCATAACTCATTTGCATGCCTATCTCTGACTTTTTTGTTTCCCCAGAGCTTAGCACAAATACTCAGTTTATAGTTTAGCATACTTGAACTAATAAGCATATGTATTTGGGCTACACTTTCATTTAGATGGCATGCTTCTTTAATTTTTTGTTCTTTCAAGGGAAATGTATAGGTGTGATCCCATATTATCACTCTCAATGATGATTTTGCTTTTCTCACAGGTTCAAGTAAAAAGACAGTTGAGAGAAACAAATGACGAGAAAAATGAAAGCTCTTTTAAGAAACAGCTATCCTGTCAGGAAAATTCTAAAAGCTGTATGAGGTTAGTGATGAGTTTCAGGAATGGAATCCCAACTGTGTAGAATCAGAAGTTAGCAAATAAGGAAAAAGAGAGTACTTAAAAAATGGTATGAAATTTCAATGTATATAATTCTTTTAAAGCATTCCCTTGATAATTTAAGGACAGACCAGATGAAATCTGAGAATATAATTTATTTGACCTTTGTCTTTGAATTAGTTTTTTATTTTAGTTTTTTCCTAGTTTGTTATAGATTGATACTTTTAAAAGGTAAAAGTTACAGCCATGTAAAAACAAAAACAAAACACAAAGCCATTATGGATAAGCATTGGTGCACAGCCCACATTTTGAGTAACTGCTGTAGTATTTATAGACATAAAATAGAAAGTAACATGATACAGTACAACATTCTTCATGAGACTGTTGTAATTGAAACTATTATGTTTCTCCTTTTGCTTCTTTGTGTTGTAGCAGACAGTTGCTAGTACTGTGACAAATGTTTATGTTTGAAAAAATTTTTAAACATGTTTGGATTTCTTAGCTACTATGGTTAAAACATAATTGCCTAAAAATACTTAGAACTCAAGTTTAACAGGTATTAAGGTAATTTTAATTAAACTGAATTAGTAGTGTACTGGAGATTACTGAAAATAACTTGTTGTAGTACTTATAAAATTTAACCCTTTTGATCTGAACTACATTTAGAGCTGCCGCAAAGTTGTATTAAGTCAGTATATTGTCAAATTCATAGCTAAATCTATGGCTCATTAGTACATTTCATCAGAATACTAATACCGTAAGAGAGTAAATGTATTACGAAAAACATTGACAATATTCCTTGAGATTTACTGAATTGGGCCACTTATTTATGACTCTGTAGCTCTCTAGATCTTAACTTTTGGGAAGTTATAGACTTCTTTAGTAATCTGAAGAAAACTGTAGAGAACTTCTACCCAAAAAGATACATCATAAAATATACTTACAGACAAAAGTTCGTAGATTTTAAGGGATTTGTGGAACACTCAGTTCAAGAGCCCACCCATAAACCCAAGTTAATAACTTCACTAGAGCAAATTTTATGTACAGTTTCTTTTAATTAATTTGAGTCAGCTTTGACTCTTCCATTTATGTTTGCTTAGTAAATAACACATTATCCCCAGGCATAATGAAGAAATACCTTTTGCTAGCTTTATTCTTCATTCATCTGCTATTCTTGGCTATGGCAATGTCATAAATAGGCATTTTTTTCAGAGTTACTCAGTCCTCTTGGCTCCTCCTGAGAGTGCAGTGCTCATTATTATGTGACCTGTAACAGGGTCATACAGTGGGTCAGACACACCTGAGATAGTCCCCATGCTTAGCTGTTTTTTCTCAAGGACTTGTAGTTGAGGGATGGTAAAAGGAAGTAACAGATGCAAAATAATAATTTGCTTTTGCCCACCAAGTCAAACCATTAGTGATTTCTCTCACGGTAAATCTGTCAGTTACTAGATTTTTACTGTACATTCTTTCTGGAGTCTTTTGGATGTTTTTTAGAATTCCTCTCATTCAGGCTTATGTTTATAAGATGTAGGCCTCATTTCCAGCACTTAGGAAATAACCCATTTGGTGTTGACTCTCCCTTCTAAAGATGTAAGAGTTCTCTTTCTGATACTTTCCACTAGTTCCAGGGAAAGGGATTGCAGTAGTGTTTTGTTTCATGTTAGTGAATCTCCTTTGTAGTCATTGGAGTGGAGAGTGGCAGCTAAGTGGGGAGTTCAACTCATCATGCTTTCTTTGCTAAAATTTAAAACTTGGTGCATAATAGCTTTCATTGTTGTGGGCAGTGGATTGAAAATAAATGAGCAGAGTAACAGTTTTCTATTATTTCATCTCTTTATTGATCTTTACAGAAAAAAGATCATAGGAGAAGATCTATTAAGTGCAAAATTTTATGACCTGAAGATGATACACAGTAAGTGAGTTTTTCCTTGTTCTACATTTTTTTCTTTGTTTCTTACTTTAATGCTTCTGCCAAAGTTCTTGTAAGTAATATTTTGGCTTGGAAAACAGTCATACACAACAGAACTGTGCTGAGCTCTGTGTACATTGTATTCAGTTCTATGTAAACTACTTTCATGGAATCATTAATACTATTTCCTGCCCTTCTTATTTTCCTGATCAACTTGGAGGAAGGGAAGGGGTCAGTGAATAAGAGAGAGAGAGTGATAGAGACTCTGTGTGTGTGTGTGTTGGAAAGGAAAATGAGAAAAGGGTATTTTCCAATTACTCGGTTAGCAGCCTGCATTGTAGTCTTAACTCCACTCATTAGTGCCGAAGTCCTTAGGGGAAATGAGATAAAATACCTTGTGGGCCAATAACTGTAAGCAGTAATGAGGGAAGTCTAACAGTAAGAAGTTAATCCACAGTTCCCAGAGGAGGTTGTGGTTTGGCTTCAAGCCACACTTAATTTGCAACTTTATTTAGGAATAAAACATTGCTTACCTATGTACCTATATACCGTGTTCAGTTGCTCAGTCGTGTTTGACTCTCTGCGACCCCATGTGCGGTAGCACCCCTAGGCTCTTCTGTCCATGGGGTTTTTTAGTCAAGAGTACTGGAGTGGGTTGCCATTTCCTCCTTCAGAGGATCTTCCAGACCCAAGGATTGAACTCGTGTCTCCTGTGGTTCCTGCATTGGCAGGGTGGATTCTTTACCACTGAATCACCTGGGAAGCCCACATAACTGTTGGAGAATATGCCTGTCTTTTGTTGTTGTCTAGTGTTATGGTTCTCTAATACAAGAAAGCTTTAAAGCAGGACCTGAGAAAAATGTCACTTCAGTGCTTTGTGGCTCCTCTTTGAAACTTAAGCTGTTTATTTTTTTTCCAAAGAACACCTTCAGTGAGCTAATTGTAAGCAGGGAGAGGTGAGCATTTATTTTCCATGCTAGGTTACAATTAATTTCTATTTATAGATAGAGTTAATGAATTCGTTGTTCAGAATTAATGAATTCATTGTTCTTAAAACTAAATGGTAATCAACTTCATTTTTTATACATTTGAATACCATGTTTGGGTGTTGTATTTTTAATTTGAATTAACATGGTCTCTCAGAATTACAGATAATCCCAGATTTACAGATTAATAAATATATGTCTTTAATAATTTACTCTTAAAGTGAAATTTCACTAAAAGAACTTTAATGGTTAGATAAACATTTTTCTTTAGTTAAAGAACTTTAGATATCAAAACTTCTTTGTTTTTCTGGGTAATTGCTATAGATTAGCATTGTTTTTTATTGAATAGCCTTTGTTTGGTAGCTCTAGAATAGAATATAAAATTTACTGCTGAGGAAGATTAAATGACGTTACAGGTTTTCTCTAGGTAGTGTAGTGCACTCTTTACTACGATAATCTTAGTTTTAAGACTGCAGTGATTTTCTTTAATTGTGCCTCTCCTGCCTGGGCTTATTTTTAGAGAGAGAGAAACATAGGCAAATCTTAGACCTTAGTGCTTGAGTATAGTGAAGGCCATTTATATGAATCTTTGATTCATTTAGATTTGAGTTTTGTTTTGCTATTCAGAATATGGAATACTAAACAAGTTTTCAGTGAGCCTTCTAAACCAGTTCAATAGTTAACTTTTTCCTTCCTATTTATCAAGATATAATTGACATATACAACACCAGTTTAAAGTGGTCAGCATAATGATTTGACTTGCATACATGATGCATCATAAAATGATTGCTGCAATAAGTTTAGTGAGCATTCATCATCTCATATAGATACAACATTAAAAAAATAGACAAAAATTTTTTCCCTTCTGATGAGAACTCTTAGGATTTAGATTGACTCTCTTAACAACTTGCCGAGGTCCAGCCCCGGTGGATCCAGGGAATTCGAAGCGGGGATGGCATTGGCGGGGAAAGACTTATTTATTTATTAATATAAGATTAGATCAGGAAGAAATAGTGTAGTAGGAAAATTAAGTGGAGAAAAGAGGCTGATTAACTTGGTTTATGTGGAAAACCAATAAAGTTCCAGACAAGGAACTTGCACCGTCTGCGTTGGGCCACAGGCGCCCGCTTGAATATCAGAGGGTGCCCCGCCTTGGGCTCCCTCTCGCGTGGGTCTCAGAACCCCGGGCAAGTAAGTAGACTCCGTGAGCCTCCACGCCCCAGATGGGAATTCAGCCTGAAATTAGAGTAAAGAGGAGACCCGGGGGAAACCAGTCCTTCTAATGACTGGCCCCGCCTCTATTGTTCAGAAGGCTTTTTATACTTTTGATAGTACATGGAGATCAATGGGTAATACAAAATTATGCAGCATTAGCAGCCCAGACTCTTATCAAAACCAGGCTTTTTTCTCTGTATACCTAGTTGTATACACAAGTCTTAGGTAATTTACATCATCTTCTGGCCAAAAGGCTTGCTAAC
Source organism: Cephalophus harveyi (assembly GCA_006410635.1). Lineage (NCBI taxonomy): Eukaryota > Metazoa > Chordata > Mammalia > Artiodactyla > Bovidae > Cephalophus > Cephalophus harveyi. Next base: position 117,033 of record SJYT01052057.1, on the reverse strand, counting down.
ACTTTTTGGCTCTCTTCCTTAATGAATGTTAATCTCGTTTCCCTTGAAGTGTTTTTCTTTAATCTGCATCTCCTTAAAGCACTAAAGTTACATCGCTATAGAACAAAGGCACAGTGGGTTATAACAAAGAAGGTACTTAACTCAAAGATCTAATGTTGCTACTTGTTTTTTCTATATACAAACTATATCTAAAAATAAAGGATATGAAAATTTGGCAGCAAGTAGTGGCTCAACAATGAAACGCTTAATCAGTTTTATTCTAATGATCTTGACACCTCGGAAGCCCCTGCATTCCTAGGATGTTTTAAGCTTCCTGTGCCTCTCGAGGTTGGTGAGGCTGTAAACAATCACATGCGCAGCTGTAGTCCTGCAGGCAGGCTAGCAAGCCATCAGAGGGGTTTTTGGATTGAAACACTCGTATTATGCCCAGGAGATTTATTATCTAAAAGTCTAAATTAATTTTTTTTCCCAGAAAAAGGTGGTGGGGGGACAGCCCCCTGTTAATGACAGAAGAGTAGGTGGAAAGCATAACACAGTAAAGCAGGCAGACTCTGGTCTTGGGGGGTGGATGCTCAGGAAACTCCAGGGGGAACCCCTGAAGCCTGATCATGTCCTTGCGTTTTGTCAGGCTTACTTCTGCATGACCTTGTCTTGGGTGGGATTCCTCACGCTGGCTCCCGGCAACAACTCACATGTATAATTAACAGCAATGTTAATTATATTAATTATGTTTACATTCTGTTCCTCAGTCAGTTCATTTGCACCATCATGTCTGACTCTTGGTGACCCCACAGACTGCAGCACGCCAGGCTTTCCTGTCCATCACCAACTCATGGAGCTTGCTAAAACTCATGTCCATTGAGTTGGTGATGCCATCCAACCATCTCATCCTCTGTCATTCCCTTCTCCTCCTGCCTTCAGTCTTTCCCAGCATCAGGAGTTCTCAGCATCCAAGGAGTTGTTTACATCAGGTGGCTGAAGTATTGGAGTTTCAGCTTCAGCAACGATCCTTCCAATGAATATTCAGGACTAATTTCCTTTAGTATTGACTGGTTGGATCTCCTTGCTGTCCAAGGAAATCTCAAGAGTTTTCTCCAACACCACAGTTCAAAAGCATCAATTTTTCAGCACTCAGCTTTCTTTATAGTCCAACTCTTAAATCCATACATGACTACTGGAAAAATCATAGCTTTGACTAGACGGACCTTTGTCAGCAAAGTTATGTCTCTGCTTTGTAATATGCTGTCTAGGTTGGTCATAGCTTTTCTTCCAAGTAACAAGTGTCTTTTAATTTCATGACTGCAGTCACCATCTGCAGTGATTATGGACTCCAAGAAAATAAAGTTTGTCACTGTTTCCATTGTTTCTCCATCTATTTTCCATGAAGTGATGGAACTGAAAGCCATGATCTTCTTTTTTTGAATGTTTAATTTTAAGCCAAATTTTCACTCTTCTCTTTCACTTTCATCAAGAGTCTCTTTAGTTCTTCTTCGCTTTCTGCCATAGGGGTGGTATCATCTGTGTATCTGAGGTTATTGATATTTCTCCTGGCAGTCTTGATTCCAGCTTGTGCTTCATCCAGCCTGGCATTTCGCGTGATGTACTCTACATATAAGTAAAATAAGCAGGGTGACAATATATAGCCTTGATATACTCCTTTCCCAATTTGGAACCAGTCTGTTTTCCATGTCCAGTTCTAACTGTTGCTTCTTGACCTGCATACAGATGTCTCAGGAGGCAGGCAAAGTGGTCCGGTATTCTCATCTCTTGAAGAATTTTCCACAGTTTGTTGTGATCTACACAGTCAAAGGCTTTGGCATAGTCAATAAAGCAGAAGTAGATGTTTTTCTGGAACTCTTGCTTTTTCGGTGATCCAGTGGATGTTGGCAATTTGATTTCTGGTTTCTCTGCCTTTTCTGAATCTATCTTGAACATCTGGAAGTTCACGGTTCATATACTATTGAAGTCTGGCTTGGAGAATTTTGAGCATTACTTTGCTAGCATGTGAGATGAGTGCAATTGTGCGGTAGTTTGAGCATTCTTTGGCATTGCCTTTTCTTTGGGATTGGAATGAAGACGGACCTTTTCCAGTCCTGTGGCCACTGCTGGCCAAATTTTCCAAATTTGCTGGCTTATTGAGTGCAGAACTTTCACAGCATCATTTTTTAGAATTTCAAATAGCTCAGCTGAATTCCATCACCTCTACTAGCTTTGTTCGTAGTGATGTTTCCTAAGGCCCACTTGACTTTGCATTCTTTTGACTTCCTTTATCCAGTTCTCCTTCCCTCACCACTTGCCTCTGGTAACCACAAATCTTATCATTTTTTCTATGATTTTTGTTTGTTTTTGAAATATAATTGACCTACAATATTATGTTAGTTCCTGTCACACAAAAAATGAGTCAATATTTTTGTACATAGTAATCACCATAGTAAGTCATTACCATCTGTTATTATATGAATGTATCACATAATTATTGACTATATTCCCCACACTGTATGTTTCATTGTACCTCTTAATCTCCCTCACTTGTATCTATCCTCTTCAATCACCTCCCTTCTTCCAACAGCTTTGTTCTCTGTATCTATGACTGTTTCTGTTTAGCTGTGGTTGTTTTGTTTTTTAGATTCCACATATAAGTAAAATCAGACAGTATGTGTCTTTCTCTGTCTTACTTATTGCACATAGTATAATTCCCTGTAGGTCTGTGTGTGTTGTTGCAGATGGCAAACTTTTATTCTTTTTAATGGCCGAGTAATATTGCATTGTGTGAAATATGTATGTGTATCTCACATCTTTTTTATTCATTCATCTGTTGCTTGGCACTTAGGTTGCTTCCATAGCTTTGCTATTATAAATAATGATACAATGAAACATGGGAGTGCATATATCTTTTTGACTGAGTGTTTTATTTTCTTTGGATAAATGTCCAAGAATGGAATTAGCAGATCATATGGTAGTTCTATTTTTAATTTTTTGAGGAATCTCCGTAATTTTTATCATAGTATCTGCACCAAGTTACATTCCCATCAACAGTGCACTGGGGTTCTCATCTCTCCACGTCCTCACTTATTATTTGTTATCATTTTTGATAATAGGCATTCTTAAAGGTCTGAGGTGATATCTAATTGTTTTGACTTGCATTTCCCTGATACTTAGTGATGTTGAGCATCTTTTCATGTGCCTGTTGGCCATTTGTATGTTTTTTGAAAAATGTTTGTTCAGATTCTCTGTTTATTTTTAAATCAGGTTCTTTGTTTTTTTTGATTTTGAGTTAAGTTTTTAATTCTTTATTGGATATATTGGTTTCAAGTAAGTATCTTCTCCCATTCAGTTGGTGGCTTGTTCATTTTGTTGATGTTTCCTTCACTGTGCAAAAGCACTGAAGTCCCATTTGGTTGGTTTTGTTTCCCTTGTCTGAGGTAGCAAATCTGAGAAAATAAAACTGATGTCAGAGAGCTTTATTCTTCTAAGAATTTTTTTATTTTCAGGTCTTACATTTAAATCTTTAATCCATTTTGATTTTATTTTTGTTTATGGTGAGAGAAAGTTGTTAAGTTTGATTCTTTTGCCTCTAGTTGTTTAGTTTTCCCATCATCCTTTATTGAAGACTGTCTTTTCCCTGTTGTATATTGCTCCCTTCTTTGTTATAAATTAATTAATTGCCCATAAGTGTGTATCCATTTCTGGATTCTCTGTTCTGATCCATTGGTCTGTCTGTTTTGTATCAATACCATGCTGTTTGATGACTAGCTTTGTACATAGTATAGTTTAAAATTAGGGAGTGTGATGCCTCTGGCTTTGTTCTTCTTTCTGAAGATTGTTTTGGCTGTTCAGGGTCTTTTGTGCTGCCATACAAATTTTGGAATTGTTTGTTCTGGTTCTGTGAAAAATGCCATTGGTATTTTGTTAGAGATTGCATTGAATGTGTAGATTGCCTTGGGTAGTATGGTCATTTTAACGATATTGGTTCTTCTAATCCATGATCATGATATATCTTTACATCTGTTTGCATTGTCTTCAGTTTCTTTCACGAGTGTCTTAAAGAGTTTTCCAAGTAGAGATTTTTTACCTCCTTAGTTAGATTTATTCCTGGATATTTATTCTTTTTGATGTGATTTTGAATGGGATTGTTTTCTTAATTTCTCTTTGTAATAGTTTGTTGTTTAGGGTGGAGAAGTGCAACGGAGTTCTACATATTAAATTTTTATCCTGTAACTTTAACACTTTCATTGATGAGTTTTGGTACTTTTTAGTGGTGTCTTTAGGATTTTCTTTGTATAGTATATGTCATCTGCGAACAGTGACCGTTTTACTTCTTTCCAAAATGGATGCCTGTTAATACTTTTTATTCTCTGGTTGCCGTGGCTAGGACTTCCTATACTGTGTTGAATGACAGTGGCGAGAGTGGGCATCTTTGTCTTCTTCCTAATCTTAGAGGAAATGCTTTCAGCTTTTCACCATTGAGTGTGATGTTAGCTGTGGGCTTGTCATTTATGACTTTTATTATGTTGAGATTGACTCGATGGATGTGAGTCTGAGTGATCTCCGAGAGATGGTGATGAACAGGGAGGCCTGGCGTGCTGCAATTCATGGGGTCGCAAAGAGTCGGACACGACTGAGCGACTGAACTGAACTGAATCTTCTCTCTATTCCCATTTTGTTGAGCTTTTATCATAAAGGGATGTTGAATTTTGTTAAAAGTTTTTCTGTATCTATTGAGATTATTATATGGTTTTTATTCTTTAGTTTGTTAATGAGTATCACATTGATTGATTTGTGGATATTGAACCATTCTTTTATCCCTGAGATCAACCCCACTTGATTGTGGCATTTGATGTTTTTAAAGTGCTGTTGAGTTTGGTTAGTCAGTTTTTTGTTGAGTATTTTTGGGTGGATGTTCACCAGTGATATTGGGAGTAATTTTTTTGTGTGCTCTCTTTGTTGATAGCTCAGTTGGTAAAGAATCCACCTACAATTCAGGAGACCCTGGTTTGATTCCTGGGTTGGGAAGATCTGGAGAAGGGATAGGCTACACACCCCAGTATTCTTCGGCTTCCTTTGTAGCTCAGCTGGTAAAGAATCCACCTGCAATGCAGGAGACCTGGGTTCAATCCCTGGGTTGGAGTGATCCCCCAGAGAAGGGAAAGGCTATCCACTGTAGTATTCTGGCCTGGAAAATTCCATGGACTGTATAGTCCATGAGATCACAAAGAGCTGGACATGACTGAGCGACTTTCATTTTCACTTGTGTGTTTTGGTATGAAGGTTGCTGGCTGTGTAGTACTGGTTTGAAAGTGTTACTTCCTCTGCAGTTTTTCAGAATAGTTTGAGAAGGATAGATGTTAACTCTTCTCTGTGCTGGTAGTCATCTGAGAAGGCTCTTTGTCCTAGACTTTTGTTTGTTGGGAGTTTTAAAATTTTGAATACATGCGTGCTAAGTTGCTTCAGTTGTCTCTCACTCTTTGCGACCCTATGGATTGTATCCCACCAGGCTTCTCTGTCCATGAGATTCTGCAGACAAGAATACTGGAGTGGGTTGCCATGCCCTTCTTCAGAGGATCTTCCTGACCCAGGGTTCAAACCCACATCCCTTAAAGGCAGGTTCTTTATGACTGGCACCACCTGGGAAGCCCAAATATTGAATAGCTGATAAAAATTTATTTCCTGCCAAAAGATTAACATTTTCCAAGGCCTGTAACTTAATGCCATGTCTTCTTATGTTAGGATGCCCAAAGTAATTTATTTGGTTTAGCATGGGCAGTATATTCTAAATATTCAAGGCTTTCCTTGTGACTCAGCTGGTAAAGAATCCACCTGCAATGCAGGAGACCTGGTTCCAATCCCTGGGTTGGGAAGATCCCTGGAGAAGGGAAAGGCTACCCACTTCAGTATTCTGGCTTGGAGAATTCCATGAACTGTATAGTCCATGGGGTCACAAAGAGTTGGACAGAACTGAACGACTTTCACTAAATCTGAATCTAAAAGGCAGAATATTGCTTAATACTTTATGAATGGGTAGAATAAGAGTACTAATACTTAAGTAATTATGAGTAAATGTCTTAACAACTCTGAATTGAGTTGAAGGATATTGGGTACTCATTGATTGCCCATTTAGATTTTTTTTTTCTATAATGTTGCTTTTTTACTTGTGGAGTTTAGTAATTCTTACTTAGCTAGTTTTTCTTCCTGCTTTGAGATAGATTATGCACCTGATGAAAAAGCTTAATGATTATGTTTAATGAAAATTATTCAGGTATAAATTCTAAATGCATGCATGCTCAGCACATACTCAGTATAAGATGTACATACTAGGGTAGCAAGGGGGAGCTGAGATTAACTCATTCATTCAACGAACTATGCGAAGCAGCCCTAGACTCTTAGGAATGTAGTACTACACAAAAGAGACAAAGCTAACAGAGTTTTATGGACAATAAAGAGATAAATGTGTATTATGACAGGTGTTGTAAGTGCTTTAAAGAAGAGTAAAGTTAGGATAGAGAGAGAAAGGTGATGGCTTCTGGAGGTGATTATGTAAGACATTGGAGAAAGCCTCTTGGATTAGATTATATTTGAACAGAAATCTGGAAGAAAGGGTCAAGCCATAAACAGATTTTAAGGGAGAGTATTCCAGGAGGGGGAACAGGAGGTGCAAAAGCCCTGAGATAGGAGCAGTCAAGGTATATTCAGAAAATAACATGGAGGTCAGTATGACTAGAGCAGTTGAGTTAGGTAGACAGAGGAGGAGGAGTAAGCCATTGTTCTGGTGTTCATTTATGGCTTATGTAAGATGGCAAACATTTTCAGGAATAGTATGGACTAACATTATTAAAGGATCACTGGCTGTTAAGTGGAGGATAATTCATCGGCAGGAGAGATCCTCATTGGAGGACTGAGAGACTAGTGGCTGTTTTCCAGAGACCACATATTATGGTGGCTTCGGCCAGGAAGATGTTCGTGGAAGTGGTGAGAAATGGCTCAGTTCTGTAAATGTTGTATTTCAATGAAAGAAAGTGAAAGGGTTAGTCACTGAGTGGTGTCCGACTCTTTGCTACCCCATGGACTGTAGCCTGCCAGGCTCCTCTGTCCATGGACTTCTCCAGGCAAGAGTACTGACTGGAATGGGTTGCCATTCCCTTCTCCAGGGATCGAATCTGGATCTCCTGCATTGCAGGCATATTCTTCACCATCTGAGTCACCAGGGAAGCTCCTTAAAAGGATTTTGTTAGTGGATTGGATGTGAGGTAGAGAAAGGAGGAGGTTAAGGATGACACTAAAGTCCTGACCTGAGCAGCTGTTGAAATGGCATTGCCAGTTACTGAGTTGGGGAAGGCTGATAGAGTGTTTGGGGTGATATAATAAAGAATTGTCTTTTGGACAAGTAGAGATGCTCTGAAAAAATATGGATGTTTGCTTGCTAAAGATTTTTTCATCTTTAGATTGTTTTAGTGTAATTGGTTCATGTTCATATGTGAATTTGTTCTTGGCTTCTAAGTCTAATTGATGGTTTCTTCCAGTTATCATTTCTTTCCCCACTCTTGAATTGAGGCAAAAATGTTAAAGACTGTGATCAGAAGTAAGACTGGAGAGGAAGATTGAAGATGTCATAGGGAGTTGAGCAATAAAGCTGAAATTTCTGCAATTATCTTATACAGAGTAATTTTTTAAAAAATAATTTTATTTATTTATTTTTGACTATCTTGGGTTTTCTGTAGTTGCAGCAAGTGGGAACTACACTCTAGTTGCTGTTCACAGGATTCTCATTGCGATGGCTTCTCTTACTGCAGAACATGGGCTCTAGAGCGTGTGGGCTTCAGTTGTTGCAGTGCATGGGCTCAGTAGTTGCGGCTTCCAGGCTGTAGAGCACAGCTTGCCTGTGTGCCTCAGTAGTTTCGGTGCACAGGCTTAGTTGCTCCGTGGCACATGGGGTCATCCTGGATCAGGGATGGAGCTTGTGTCTCCAACAGTGATAGGCGGGTACTTTACTACTGAGCCTCCAGGAAAGCCCTGTAAGGAATAATGCTGTGCAAGAAGATACCATTAAAGATACCATTAAAAAGGTTTCTTTTTCACTGAATTACAGTGTGGTGAAACCATTTTAGGAAGATAGCTTGGTAAAAGTTACTTGAAAAAGATAGGAAGGCAAGAACCTATTAGAAAAATTCTAGAGCTGTCTATCTTAGGTTATATTTCTTTTTGTCTTCTGACACATTTAGCATATTTGATCAATTCTGAGAACCCAATTTTTTTGTTTGTTTCAATTTCACATTCTGACATCTCTGAAATGAGATTCTAATTGTTTTTTGTGTATGATCACTGTTGACTGCGCATCTGGATAGTTGCCACTGCTTGTGACTATATGAACATACAAAGTTCTGTCCTTAAATCTGGAGAATAGATAGCAAAAACTTGGGAAAAGGATTCATAGGTTATTCTGGAATTTTCTTAACCCCTAGGACCCCTAATTGAAAGTGAGAGAACTGGGGGAAATTCATCAGACACATGTGCCAACAATCCCAAGAAAGTCATAAGTTGGGTAATTCTACATCATGAAAGTCACTCAGTCATGTCCAACCCTTTGCAACCCACAAACTTAATTGCAAAACCAGTATAAAAGGCCAGTACCACTAATATAGTTCTTAATGGATTTCCTGAGGAATCACCACTGTTTTTCTTCTTCCAGTTTTATTGAGATATAATTGCTATTTACAACACTGTGTAAGTTTAAGGTATACCATATAATGACATTATGAAAGTCAAATGGTGTTGACCTAACAGAAGATATTAAGAAGAGGTGGCAAGAATACACAGAACAACTATACAAAAAAGATCTTCACGACCCAGATAATCACCATGATGTGATCACTCACCTAGAGCCAGACGTCCTAGACTGAGAAGTCAAGTGGGCCTTAGGAAGCATCACTACAAACAAAGCTAGTGGAGGTAATGGAATTCCAGCTGAACTATTTTAAATCCTAAAAGATGATGCTGTGAAAGTGCTGCACTCAATATGCCAGCAAATTTGGAAAATTCAGCAGAGGCCACAGGGCTGGAAAAGGTCCGTTTTCATTCCAATCCCAAAGGCAATGCCAAAGAATGCTCAAACTGTCGCACAAATGAACTCATCAACACACTATCAAAGTAATGCTCAAAATCCTCCAAGCCAGGCTTCAACAGTACATGAACTGTGAACTTCCAGATGTTCAAGCTGGATTTAGAAAAGGCAGAGAAACCAGAGATCAAATTGCCAGCATCTGTTGGATCATCAAAAAAGCGAGAGTTCCAGAAAAACATCTACTTTATTGACTATGTCAAAGCCTTTGACTGTATGGATCACAGTAAACTATGGAAAATTCTTCGAGAGATGGGAATACCAGACCACCTTGCCTGCCTCCTGAGACATCTGTATGCAGGTCAAGAAGCAACAGTTAGAACTGGACGTGGAACAAGACTGGTTCCAAATCGGAAAAGGAGTACGTCAAGGCTATATATTGACACCCTGCTTGTTTAATTTACGTGCAGAGTACATCATGTGAAATGCTGGGCTGGATGAAGCACAAGCTGGAATCAAGATTGCCAGGAGAAATATCAAATAACCTCAGATATGCAGATGACACCACCCCTATGGCAGAAAGCAAAGAACTAAAGAGCCTCTTGATGAAAGTGAAAGAGGGGAGTGAAAATGTTGGCTTAAAACTCAACATTCAGAAAACTAAGATCATGGCATCCAGTCCTATCACTTCACGGCAATTAGATTGGGAAACAATGGGAAAATTGACAGAAAATTTTTTTGGGCTCCAAAATTACTGCAGATGGTGACTGCAGCTGTGAAATTAAAAGACACTTGCTCCTTGGAAGAAAAGTTATGATCAGTCTAGACAGCATATTAAAAAGCAGAGATATTACTTTGCTAACAAAGGTCCGTCTAGTCAGAGCTGTGGTTTCTCCAGTAGTCATGTATGGATGTGAGAGTTTTACTATAAAGAAAGCTGAGTGCTGAAAAATCTATGCTTTTGAATTGTGGTGTTGGAGAAAACTGTTGAGAGTCCTTTGGACAGCAAGGAGATCCAACCAGTCCATCCTAAAGAAAATCGGTCCTGACTATTCATTGGAAGGTCTGATGCTGAAGCTCCAATACTTTGGCCACTTGATGTGAAGAACTGACTTATTGAAAAAGACCCTGATGCTGGCAGTGATTGAAGGCAGGAGGAGAAGGGAACAACAGAGGATGAGATGGTTGATGACATCACCGACTCAATGGACATGAGTTTGAGTAAGCTCCAGGAGTTGGTGATAGACGAGGAAGCCTGGTGTACTGCAGCCTGTGGGATTGTAAAGAGTTGGACACAACTGAACTGAACTGAAAATTGTGAAATGATTATCACAGAAAGTTTGGTAAGCATCCATCATCTCATCTCTTATAGTTACAACATTAAAGAAATAGAAAAAAATTTTTCCTTGTGATGAGAAGTTTTGGGATTTACTCTCTTAACCCCTTTCAGGTATAACATACAGGAGTGTTAATTACATTTATCATGCTTGTACATTACATTCCTAGTACTTACCTTGTTACATTTATCATGCTTGTACATTACATCCCTAGTACTTAACTTATAACCAGAAGTTTGTACCTTTTGACTGCCTTCATCAGTTCCTCCTCCTGTCACCGCCATCTCTTTTCTTTGAGTTTGATTGTTTCTTTTTGAAATACAGTTGACCTACAACACTATGTTAGTTCCTGGTACACACATAATGATTTGATATTTGTATACATTTTAAAATGATCACCAGGATAGTCCATTGACCAAACATCACTATACAAAGATATTGCATATTTATTGACTATATTTTCTGCAAATCACCACTGTTCTAGATAGCACAGAGGATGATACTATTGGACAAATAGTTATCAACAAACTTGGGATGAAAAGTAGTTAGAAAAAATTGGATTCTGCATTAATGAAGGTTTACAAAGTCTTAACCAATTTATTATATACCCATATATTCATTTTTATTAGTTAAAAAAAGAAATTATGTCTATATTAGTTTGCTCGGGCTGCTATTAGAATTCATTACAAACTTGGTGACTTAAGGCCACAGAAACTTACTTCTTCACTGTTCTGGAGGTTAGACGTCTGCCTTTCTGGGTGCCTGATGTTCTCTGCCAGCATTCAGAAGTTGTTTTGTGGAATTTGCTCAGTGTTCAAGTGTTCTTTCGATGAATTTGTGGGGGAGAAACTGGTCTCCCGGTCCTATTCCTCTGCCATCTTAGGATCGCCCCTGGAGGTTAGAAGTCTGAAGTCATGCTGTTGCCAGATCCTTGCTGCCTCTGTGGAGTCAAGGGAAGATTCTTTCCTTGCCTCTTGCCATAATTTCTGGTGGTTCCAGGCAGTCCTTCACATCCTTTGACTTGTAGCTGCATCTCTGGAATCTCTGCTTCTGTCTTCTTATGGTCTTCTGCTCTGTGTGTCTCTGTATCATTGTTTGTCTCTGATAAGGACATACTCATTGCTTTTAGTGCCCACTCTTATCCAGTATGATCTCATGTCATGTGTATGCCATGTCTATATTTCTAAGTGTCATATTCTGAGGTTCCAGGTAGACATGAATTTTTTTGGGGGTGGGTGACACTTTCAACCCGCTACAAAGTCCAAAAGGGCTTTTTCAGTAATTCAGAAAAATTCTAAGTGGTAAGAACACACTGTGACCCAGTTCTGATGCCCAGTTTGTGTTTTCCAAATAAAAGAACCAGGGTTTCTTGAAATAAATAAATGTTTCCAGGTTTGAGGTAGTAAATAAATAATATATGCCTAGAACATTTTATAATAGAGCTCAAGGAAACTTTCAAAGCAGTGCTAGGATTACAACAAAAAGTCTCAAGCATCAACTATACCTTAAACAAGAATCAACTATAGATTCAATAAGAATCAACAATAGATTGGGTTCACTCTAGCCAAAAATGGAACAATTAAAGCATCAAAAGGGGTGATAATACTCAGTAACTGTGAAAAGGGACAGTAATTGAAACCTGTCAGATTTGTCAAATTTCATGAGTTCATCCTGCTACCTTATCAGTAAATAAATAAGCAGACGAATTGGTCTGTTTTAGAGGATGCTAGGAAATTAACTCAGCTTTTAAATTTATTTTTTAATTGGAGGATTATTGCTTTATAACATTGTGTTGGTTTAGACTCATTTTTAAAGCCAGTATATGAAAGGAAAGATACAAACATCTACCTTGCCTTTTTTATATAAGCTATACATCAAAGTAATTGAAAATGTACATCAAGGTAAAGGAAAGTTCATTTCTTATAGAAATATTTCAGCAAATAATTGAAAATTATGGAATTTGAACATCAGCATTTTGTAAATGAGCATCACACCATTTAGGCTGTGATCAGTAAGTGAAAGTGAAAGTCATACAGTTGTGTCCAACTCTTTGTGACCCCATGGAATAAATAGTCCATGGAATTCTCCAGGCCAAAAGACAGGAGTGGGTAACCTTTCCCTTTTCCAGAGGATCTTTCCAACTAAGGGATCGAACACAGGTCTCCCACATTGCAGGTGGGTTCTTTACCAGCTGAACCACAAGGGAAGCCCAAGAATACTGGAGTGGATAGTCTATCCATTCTCCAGAAGGTCTTCCTCACCCAGGAATCAAACCAGGGTCTCCTGCATTGCAGGTGGATTCTTTACCAACTGAGCTATCAGACATACAGAGACTGAGATGCATGTTAAGTGACAACAAGGAGATAAGTCAGCAAAACATAGAGACCACAGACAAATGACCTGATTTCTTCTGTCAAAAAATTGGAGGGAGTTTAGAAGTGGGAGTGGGAACCTGTAAATTAAAAGAGATGACAGAAACAGTGAACCAGTCACAACTGGATTATTTGGGTCCTTATTCTAATATGTTGTAAAAGGAAAGTAAAAGATAACTTTATGGACAGTTGGAGAAAATTGAACGTTAGGTATTTGGTAATAAGGAGTTATTGGATATAGATAGAGTGCCTGATGAGCTATGGAATGAGGTTTGTGACATTGTACAGGAGACAGGGATCAAGACCATCCCCATGGAAAAGAAATGCAAAAAAGCAAAATGGCTGTCTGGGGAGGCCTTACAAATAGCTGTGAAAAGAAGAGAGGCGAAAAGCAAAGGAGAAAAGGAAAGATATAAGCACCTGAATGCAGAGTTCCAAAGAATAGCAAGAAGAGATAAGAAAGCCTTCTTCAGCGATCAATGCAAAGAAATAGAGGAAAACAACAGAATGGGAAAGACTAGAGATCTCTTCAAGAAAATTAGAGATACCAAGGGAACATTTCATGCAAGGATGGGCTTGAACTCCGAGAGATGGTGATGAACAGGGAGGCCTGGCGTGCTGCGATTCATGGGGTCGCAAAGAGTCGGACACGACTGGCGACTGAACTGAACTGAAAAAAAAATGTACTCTGAGAGTTTAATTGGCCATTATCCTCTCATAGTGGTACATAAATAATTTAAGTTCTTAAACTTCGATGAAATATAGTATATTAGCTTGTTTTTGTGTTTTATTTTTCTAGTAAGTTTTAAAGTTGTGAATAGTGATTCTATGTGACATTTTCCAGAGTATCAAGGTTGTAATGGTAGTTAACTACTTAGTATTTGATTGTCTTTGGCTATAACTACCTGATAATAAAAACGTAACTGATCTATGCCTGTAACAAACAGCAGAAACAAAGAGATGAGTATAAAAGTAAAATAACTAAAAGTTAACAGTTAAATCTGTTCTGTAGGTGTAATTTTTAATACTTCATGGAATGTTAAAAATCATTCATAATTATAAACTTTAAAACAGTTTTAAAAGGCTAAATATCTTGGCCAGATCACAGAGTTGGAGCAGGCAGAATTTGATCTAGTCTTCTACTCCATGCCTAATGCCTCTTCCCACTATAGAATATTGCTAAAGCATGATTTTGTTACTTACCTTAAGCCTCTCACTTTGAGGTTGTCTACAACAAATTTGGAAAACAGCAGTGGCCACAGGACTGGAACAGATCCGTTTTCATTCCAATCCCAAAGAAAGGCAATGCCAAAGAATGCTCCAACTACCGCACAATTGCACTCATCTCACATGTTTCTTATTGGAGCTATGGATTATTTAGAATGAATTCAATTTCCATATAATTTAAAAGCTTTAGGTACCTTTTGTATTGCTTTGAATTTAGTTATGGTCAAAGAATATATTCTGTATGATTTACATCCTTTAATGCCTAAATAGATTTGTTTTAGGGTCTTTCATACTGTCTATCTCATTTAGTTTTCCATATATGTTAGGAAAGCAGAGTTTATTTGCATAAGCTGAGTATAGTGTCACATAGCTATATTTAGATGGCCAATTAGGTCAAGCAGTTGATAATATCAGAATTTTTACAGCTTTATTCATATATGTCTCCTTATTTAGTTCCTGAAATAGGAGTGTTTAAAACTTAATTTTGCAAACAGCTTTTTTCACAAGGCCCCTTTGTCTTATTACTAACCTTAAACCAGGCACATTTTACTCCACTCATCTCCAGCCATACCACAGCTTTCAAATATTTTGACCACAAAATACCATGCCTAATGTGCTGTTTCTTCCCATAGGTCAAAGAAGAATAAATGAAAAATAAGTAATTAACACATGACCAGATCTCTTCCATAATTTCTGCTTTAGAAATCTCATAAACAAACTGCATGAACAAGACAGTATATAAATAACAAATCACAAGAATTGCAAAAGCTTGCAAGCAGGTCTGCACCCAACGAGAGATACTAACTCTGAACCCCTGTCTCAATGATTAACTGAGTTTTCTCCCCCTTTTTCACTTTAAAATTTTTCCTGGCTGAACAGAACCTTTGGAGGTGGTTTTTTGAGAGCTCTGAGTCTACCATCTCCCCAGATTGTCAGTATTCATTAAAAATAACTTTCCTTTCTACCAACATTTATTTTTCTTTTGTATTGATTTTCCAGTGGCAAGGAGCTGGGCCCAAGTTAGGTAACAATTTTACTTCTACTTTTGTTTTATTACTTCTGGCAACATATCCTTTACACAGATTTAATCTATGGTAACAGTGAATACCAGCTGAGCTGTTTCAAATCCTGAAAGATGATGCTGTGAAAGTGCTGCACTCAATCTGCCAGCAAATTTGGAAAACCTAGCAGTGGCCACAGGACTGGAAAAAGTCCATTTTCATTCCAATTCCAAAGAAAGGCAATGCAAAAGAATGCTCCAACTACCGCACAATTGCACTCATCTCACATGCTAGTAAAGTAATGCTCAAAATCCTCCAAGCCAGGCTTCAGCAATACGTGAACCGTGAACTCCCTGATGTTTAAGCTGGCTTTAGAAAAGGCAGAGGAACCAGAGATCAAATTGCTAACATCCACTGGATCATGGAAAAAGCAAGAGAGTTCCAGAAAAACATCTATTTCTGCTTTATTGACTATGCCAAAGCCTTTGACTGTGTGGATCACAATAAACTGTGAAAAATTCTGAAAGAGATGGGAATACCAGACCACCTAACCTGGTTCTTGAGAAATCTGTATGCAGGTCAGGAAGCAACAGTTAGGACTGGACATGGAACAACAGACTGGTTCCAAATAGGAAAAGGAGTGCGTCAAGGCTGTATATTGTCACCCTGCTTATTTAACTTATATGCAGA
>SJYT01052057.1:78967-101251 GCA_006410635.1 Cephalophus harveyi | reverse complement strand
AGGAAGCAACAGTTAGAACTGGACATGGAACAACAGACTGGTTCCAAATAGGAAAAAGAGTACGTCAAGGCTGTATATTGTCACCCTGCTTAGCTAACTTATATGCAGAGTACATCATGAGAAGCGCTGGGCTGGAAGAAACACAAGCTGGAATCAAGATTGCTGGGAGAAATATCAATAACCTCAGATACGCAGATGACACCACCCTTATGGCAGAAAGTGCAGAACTAAAAAGCCTCTTGATGAAAAGTGGAGAGTGAAAAAGTTGGCTTAAAGCTCAACATTCAGAAAACGAAGATCATGGCATCTGGTCCCAGCACTTCATGGCAAATAGATGGGGAAACAGTGGAAACAGTGTCAGACTTTATTTTTTGGGGCTCCAAAATCACTGCAGATGGTGACTGCAGCCATGAAATTAAAAGACGCTTACTCCTTGGAAGATAATTTATGACCAACCTAGATAGTATATTGAAAAGCAGAGACATTACTTTGCCAACTAAGGTCCGTCTAGTCAAGACTATGGTTTTTCCTGTGGTCATGTATGGATGTGAGAGTTGGACTGTGAAGAAGGCTGAGTGCCGAAAAAGTGATGCTTTTGAACTGTGGTGTTGGAGAAGACTCTTGAGAGTCCCTTGGACTGCAAGGAGATCCAGCCAGTCCATTCTGAAGGAGATCAGCCCCAGGATTTCTTTGGAAGGAATGATGCTAAAGCTGAAACTCCAGTACTTTGGCCAGCTCATGTGAAGAGTTGACTCATTGGAAAAGACTCTGATGCTGGGAGGGATTGGGGGCAGGAGGAGAAGGGGCCGACGGAGGATGAGATGGCTGGATAGCATCACTGACTGGATGGACATGAGTCTGAGTGAACTCTGGGAGTTGGTGTTGGACAGGGAGGTCTGGTGTGCTGTGATTCATGGGGTCGCAGAGAGTTGGACACGACTGAGCAACTAAACTGACAATCTCCATAACTTAAATTATTGCCTTTTTCTAATGGCTCAATATAAAGAGCTGAATGTCTGCTCCCTACTTAGCAGACCTGTTAACTTTGATTATTTGTGTATCCTTTCAGAAATGTAATAGATAATAGTTTTTTATTTCTTAGACTAAAGTTTGTAAATCACAGCTTCAGGAATAGCTGTAGAGCTTAAGTTTTAACCTTGAATTAAGGAAGCAACCTTTGACTCTTAAATGTAGGCATTTGAACTGAGAAAGGAATTAAGATGAAAGGTATGGTGAAGGTAGAATTAGTGGGAAGTTGTGCAAATTAAGTACATTTTAATGTATTTATCCAGTTAGACTGAGTAGGAACCATGGTTGCCCAAAGGATAATATAAATTTATTTTTATGAAAGAACTTCGTGAGGAAATATTGTCTTTTTATAGTAGATTTCAGAAGCAGTGAGGTTTAGAATCTAAGTTTTTCAAGTTTTTCAAAGTGAGGAGGGGCTGTTCTTTGAACATTCATGTGTGACTTTCACCTTTAGGTTATTATCTTTATATTATATGTACTAAAACTAATGAATAGAGTGTATGGAATTGTGAAATTCTTTTATTTGGATTAGAAATTATTAGTATAACAGTTAAAACTCCAGCAGGCCTAATAGATTATTTTATTGAAAGTTGAGCCATTTGGGTTTTGTATTAGTTTTTCTATTAAATTATCTGTGACTCTGATAAAATTGTATAAATTTTATTATCTTCATTTAGTGAATATGGTGTTGTCTCACTGTAAGTATTGTAAAATGTTAGACATGTACCTTTTGACAAATCTGATAAGAAAATGTCACTCTCATTCTTTAGTCATACTAGTAGATAACTGAGAGTTTCCATACTTTTTTTTTATACCTCCTTTATATACTTTGTTCTTGGAATGAACATAATAGTCTTTAGTTTGGGCTAATAGTTTATAACTGATATAGTTTATAAAAAGTATCCCCTTTTAAGACATTTCTTAGTGGACTACTTCCCTAAATACAGACTAAATCCATGTGATTACGGCTCTGTTAATTTGGAATCAGTTAATCAAATCTTAATTGGGTACCTGCCAAGTACTACTGGTCTCGAAGATTGGAGCCTTTATTATACTGGTTTGTTTTGCAGAAAAAGATGTTGTCATTGAAACATCTTTTCAGATATACTAAATTAAAAAAAATAAGTTTCCAGGTAAGCATAACAGATTGAGCACTTGTTTAATTCTCTGATCCCTCTCAGAACCCTACAGAAAAGACCATAAAGGAATCAAAATAAAAATTTAAGCCACAAAACAGAAGAGAAGGACAGCTGATGAAAGATGTCCACAAAATAGAGGCTGGAAAATGGTTGTTTGAGGTACATATTAATAGTTAACTGTCTTAGTAGAAAACTGATACCCAAACTTCTCATGGAGAGTGACATTGAGAATCAAATCAGTTCACACACTGTAGAACCTTAGTCTTTGGTCTGGGGACCTATGTTATATCTGAAAGCAGGTGTATGGGGTGGTGCTGAAAACAAAATTGGTAAAAATTTTTAAAGAAGCAGTTTATCCTGCAGATTTTTGGCTGTATAAGGTAAAGGGAGTCTACCCAGGCAAACAGGAGGCTTACTCTTTAAATGAGTAATTAAATCAGATTAAACTCTAGCACAAATGAGAGTGGAGGAGACAACAGAGTAAAGAGAAGGAAATTCAAGCAAATGTTGAGGTCTCTGCCTCCCTACCTATGATCATTTCCCAAAGCACTTGCAGTCTTGCTTATTCCCAAAGTGGAAGATAGAAGGTATTGATATCTTCCAGAATACTGTCCCTGCTTTAAAAGACTTGGAGATATTGCCATTTGGAAATTTTTGAATGAAATAGCCGGGTCTCTCTGCTTTATCACCTTACAGTGAAACCCCCTGAAAGGCACTGACCACGTATCCACATTGTTCTCAGTCAGTATCTTAGTGCTCCACAAATAGTCAAGGACCACCAGAGAGTAAGGGTGCCTCCAGGTAATAGAGATGGATACATAGACCAAGAAAAGGAACCTGATGGAACAAACCCAGTGCTGGGAAACAGGGAGTTACTTGAAAATTAATATCCTCAGAGATAAGGAATATTTCATTAATGGGTAAGAAAAGACTAAAAAAAGAAAAGTTTTGGAAATTAAGAATATTATGGCTGAAGTTTAAAAAGTTGAATGGAAGTGGAAGATGAGTTAATGAAGAATTCTAGACTCTACATATATTTGAAGAGCTTCTGGAGAGAGAAAATAGACCATGTGTACAAGAATGTTGCCAATAACAGATGAAGCAGTGGAGCACTACCTTGAAAATTCTGGGGAAAATAATTATTATCCTAGAAATTTGATATACAGCCAAACCATCAGTCAAGTGTTAGGGCAAAATAAATAATGTTTTAAAATACATTAAGAGCTCAAAAATTCATTGTTAAACATCCTTTCTCATTATACTGGAGGATATGTCTGTGTCACTTAATGAGAAAGTAAACAAAGGAACAGTGTGAGACTCAGAAAAATGAGTTCCTAAAAGAAACAGAAAAGGAGGAAAAAAACGATAAGAAAATGAGCTCTGACCCAGGAAAAGGGGGAATTGTAATAGAGGACAATCCCAGAATGACAGTTGAGCAGCAGCTTTTAGAGAGTTACCAGTTCACATTGGAATAGGACAGAGGAAAAGTGTTTCCAAGAGAATGAGGAGCAAACCTGATGGAGGAATGGATGTATTTGAATGTATTAAGAGATCTATACTTTTGTTGTAGAGTTAGTTCAATTAATGACAGATGATACAACATAAAAACAAGATGACACCACCCTTATGGCAGAAAGCGAAGAAGAACCAAAGAGCCTCTTGATGAAAGTGAACGAGGAGAGTGAAAAAGTTGGCTTAAAGCTCAACATTCAGAAAACTAACATCATGGCATCTGGTCCCATCACTTTGTGGCAAATAGATGTAGAAATAGTGGCTGACTGTATTTTGGGGGGCTCCAAAATCACTGCAGATGGTGATTGCAGCCATGAAATTGAAAGATGCTTACTCCTTGCAAGGAAAGTTATGACCAACCTAGACAGCATATTAAAAAGCAGAGACATTATTTTGCCAACGAAGGTCCGTCTAGTCAAGGCTATGGTTTTTCCAGTGGTCATGTATGTATGTTCAAGCTGGTTTTAGAAAAGGCAGAGGAAGGAACCAGAGATCAAATTGCCAACATCCACTGGATCATCGAAAAAGCAAGAGAGTTCCAGAAAACATCTACTTCTGCTTTATTGACTATGCCAAAGCCTTTGACTGTGTGGATCACAATAAACTGTGGAAAATTCTGAAAGAGATGGGAATACCAGACCACCTCACCTGCCTCTTGAGAAATCTGTATGCAGGTCAGGAAGCAACAGTTAGAACTGGACATGGAACAACAGACTGGTTCCAAATAGGAAAAGGAGTCCGTCAAGGCTGTATATTGTCACCCTGTAAATGGCAGTCCACTCCAGTACTATTGCCTGGAAAATCCCATGGACAGATGAGCCTGATAAGTTACAGTCCATGGGGTCGCAAAGAGTCGGACATGACTGAGCGACTTCACTTTCACTTTCTTTCACATGGTCTTGCTGAGAATGTTTATATAATTAGGATAATGCAACATTGCTTACATCAAATGTTGATATATCAAAAAGAATATTTGGATACTTCCCTGGTGACCCAGTGGTTAAGATTCTGCACCTCTCCTGTTGGGGTCAGTTCGTTGTGTTGCACAGGGCAGCTAAAAAACATTTGTGGAGGAGCAGAAGTCTATCTTCTGGAGGAAAAAAAAAATTTTTTTATTTTTTTAAGGAAAATATCTGAAACCAAAAATAGCAAGATAGAGTAGTGTCTATATCTTTCTCAGTTGTGTCCAACTCTTCTGTCACCCTATGGGCTGTAGCCCTTAGGCTCTTCTGTCCGTGGAGTTCTCTTGGCAAGAATACTGGAGTGGGTAGCCATTTCCTTTTCCCGGTGATCTTCCTGACCCAGGGATTGAACCCTGGTCTCCCTGTTTATTGTCTGAGCCACCAGGAAAGCCCAGAGAAGTATGAACATGTGGTGGGTCCTTTGGTGGAGCTGAATTAAGAATGAGAATTGCTGTAATGTTTTTAAAATAAGTCCAGAAGTGCTGTTTGACTTCTTAAAGTACGTATATGCATTACTTTTATAAAAATGAAAAGATGTATCACTGTTGTCCAAAGGATAGATTAGTAAGTGAACATGTGAAATGATCTCTAGGAAACCACAATTTAGACAAATCCACAATTGGAACTGCTCGATCCAGAAATATGTGTAATAGCTTTGGGACTAGATTTTCATACTTTGCATTGGCCAGAAAAGTAACAGTTCTTCCCATAGAGAGCATTTCATCTAGTGGTGGCTTCCCAACAGAGGCTTCCAAGTGAAGGAATGCTTTGTAAACTGTATGTACGCTTTCAGTATTGAGTGAACAAAACCTGATTGAGAACAACTCAGCTTAAACCCTTAGGGCTTAAAAACTACAGTGTACCTACAGTGTAGCAAATCTCCGTCTAGTTGAATCAAATTGTTACTTCTGAGATTGTGGTTGGGTATCTAAGTTAAATTCCTGGAACTCCATCAGCACTCCTCTCCCCAGTCAGTTCAGTTCAGTCGCTCAGTTGTGTCCAACTCTTTGCGACCCCATGGACTGCAGCACGCCCACTTCTCTGTTCATCACCAACTCCCGGAGTCCACCCAAACCCATGTCCATTGCTTGGGTCGGTGATGCCATCCAACCATCTCATCCTCTATCGTCCCCTTCTCCTCCTGCCCTCAATCTTTCCAAACATCAGGGTCTTTTCAGATGAGTCAGCACTTCTCCTGAGGTGGCCAGAGTTTTGGAATTTCAGCTTCACCAGTCCTTCCAATGAACTGATCTCCTTTAGGATGGACTGGTTGGATCTCCTTGCCGTCCAAGGTACTCTCAAGAGTCTTCTCCAACACCACAGTTCGAAAGCATCAATTCTTTGCTGCTCAGTTTTCTTTATAGTCCAACTCTCACATCCATACATGACCACTGGAAAAACCATAGCCTTGACTAGACAGACCTTTGTTGGCAAAGTAATGCCTCTGCTTTTGAATATGCTGTCTAGGTTGGTCATAACTTTCCTTCCAAGGAGTAAGTGTCTTTTTATTTCATGGCTGCAATCACCATCTGCAGTGATTTTGGAGCCCCCCAAAATAAATCTACCACTGTTTCCACTATTTCTCCATCGATTTGCCATGAAGTGATGGGACTGGATGCCATGATCTTAGTTTTTTGAATGTTTAAGCTAACTTTTTCACTCTCCTCTTTCACTTTCATCAAGAGGCTAATCGTCTTTGCTTTCTGCCATAAGGGTGGTGTCATCTGCATATCTGAGGTTGTTGATATTTCTCCCAGCAATCTTGATTCCAGCTTGTGCTTCTTCCAGCCCAGTGTTTCTCATGATATACTCTGCATATAAGTTAAATAAGCAGGGGGACAATATACAGCCTTGACAAGTACTCCTTTTCCTATTTGGAACCAGTCTGTTGTTCCATGTCCAGTTCTAACTGTTGCTTCCTGACCT
The DNA here is from genome assembly GCA_006410635.1 of Cephalophus harveyi. Taxonomy (NCBI): domain Eukaryota; kingdom Metazoa; phylum Chordata; class Mammalia; order Artiodactyla; family Bovidae; genus Cephalophus; species Cephalophus harveyi. Next base: position 94,683 of record SJYT01052057.1, on the reverse strand, counting down.
GCATATAGGTTTCTCAAGAGGCAGGTCAGGTGGTCTGCTATTCTCATCTCTTTTAGAATTTTCCACAGTTTATTGTGATCCACACAGTCAAAGGCTTTGGCATAGTCAATAAAGCAGAAATAGATGTTTTTCTGGAATTCTCTTGCTTTTTCGATGATCCAGCGATGTTGGCAGTATGAAAATGTCCTCTCCCCAGTATGAAATGTCATTTGTTACAGCTATTCTGGGTGGGACATGTGTGATAGATGAGTAATAGCATGAAAGAAACAACTGTTGTATAGTAACTTAAAAGAGAGTTAGTATGCTATTAAGTAGAAAATAGGCTATTACCAACTGGACTGACGAAAGAAACCCAAAATACTTATGATCTTGCAGTAGCAGGAACTTGGCCTCCCAGTTAGGCTGATTTATTTTGAACAAAATTAGATTGGCCTTTGTGAGACAAGCTTGGCTGGAGATTGAAAGACCGGTTGTCGTTTGTACTGTAGACTTTACCCAGAGTTCTGAGGAGAGAGCAATGGCAGTACCAGCAGCAGTTTATTGCAGAGAAGTGTATTCATAGGTGGAGATGACTAATAAGACATGCTTTATGGTAAGGGAAAACCAAGAGCAGTAATCTTTAACAGTTTTTGTGGTTAGCAGGAGCTATTTGTCCTTTATCTTTCTTAACCTGGAAGAACGTATCCATAGAAATGGACATGTAAAACCAAAAAATAAGTCGTAAGCAGTACAACCAAAAATGTTACTATAGCAGAAAGCCGTTTTAATCAAGACTTCTACTTTTCCTAATTCCATACAATTTGAGGAGGATATGATGAGGGTACTTACTGAAGTTGGTGATTCAGTGGTACTTCATGGTTGACAAGGGCTGATGGTCTCAGTTCCCCTGGTCAGCTCCACTTGAGGTGAGTTAATAGTACCTGTTGTTTAGGTCGTAACTGGAAAGGACATATTAAGTGTATTATTGATATTAAATAATTTGATTTCTTTTATATGCTTAATATTACAAGACACTTTAAGTTTGCACATAGTGCCAGAACATATTGACTAAAGTTTCGGTACTTAATGCTCTAAGCATAGCAATTTTACATGCTTTACTAGTTTTCTGTATTGTGGCCTCTTATATTTTCTTTTTGTCTGTGGCTTACCAAGATAAAACTAGCATTTGGAAAAATTATATAAATGCAGGTAATTATTTTAAATGCAATTTTTATACATATTTTAACCTTCTCTTGTCAATATGCCAGTATTAGTACTGGTTTAAAACCTTTTTAAAAAAAATTAAGCCAAGATCTTTTTGTGTCTTTGTACAGGAAACTCTAAATACAATGAAATGGGAGGAAAGAAAAATTCAATAATAAAGACAAACAAGGTTTGTTGAAATAAAGAAAAAAATATTTTTCTTAGATAATAACAACTTATAGTTGTTTGGTACATAACTCTGGTGCCTCAGGTACATCAAAATATTTAAATGTAACTATGTCCTACCTATTATGGAAGGGTTTTTTTTTTTTTTTTTTTTTTTTTTTTTTTTTTTTTCTATCTTTTTTTTTTTTTTTTTTTTTGAAAGAAAAATTCAATAATAAAGACAAACAAGGTTTGTTGAAATAAAGAAAAAAATATTTTTCTTAGATAATAACAACTTATAGTTGTTTGGTACATAACTCTGGTGCCTCAGGTACATCAAAATATTTAAATGTAACTATGTCCTACCTATTATGGAAGGGTTTTTTTTTTTTTTTTTTTTTTTGCTGTTTCACCAACCTCATTTTACTTTTCTAGCCTCGAAGATCAAATCCATATACAAATCAGTGCTTCAGAAAGTTTTTCTCCAATGTCTTTTCTTCTAGTAGTCACACTGGAGAATCTTCTTTTGCCTCTACAGCTTACTGGTTAGTATTTTTTACTTTTAATTGATGCTTTTTTTATATTTGATGTTTTATTTATTGCAGTTAACTTCTGGTAGAAATTTAAACTTGGCCCAACAACATTATGAAAGCCCATGTTGTTTTTTGTTTTTGTTTCTTTGGCAAATAAAGAGAACCTTATTTTGTGACCGTCTATTCAGTGACTGCTAGTGGACTTCCTTTTCCTTAATAATAAATTAAGTTGTACACAAGGTTTTTATATGATAAAGCTGTAGGCTAGTTGTTAAGCTGTTAAATTATGGGGTACCCTTTCAGAGTAGACCCAGTCATTTTTTAATCCATTGTGACTGTATGATAGATACTGTGTATATATTTGTGGAATTTGAAGATTAAGTTGAGGTTTAAAAATAATGGACCTGGTTGAATAAACAAGACAGATTAAGATTGTGATTTAACTTTAAAGATTGGCAAGGTACCAAAGAAAACAATTACATTTGAGTGCCTTTTAAAAAACTGAATTCTGCCTATCTTGGGTCATAAAAATAACCATGCCTCCTTTATTTTCTTCCTTTGTTTTATGCATAGTTTCAGATGGCAGACTATTGCACTTACAATTTTGGCTAAAACTGCTCTTTGCAGCTTCAGTTCATGGGAAAGAAATAGTGTTACTTCTTTTTTCAATAGTAATAATATTAGTCTGAATTGACTTTTTAAAAGTGGCCACAAGTCAGATTAGTTGCATTTTTATTTGTAGTATAAAAATTGAAGTTACTTTAGGAATGGGTCCATTTTGAAAAGTGTTTAGATAGAAAAAGTTTCTTTTTTTTTTATTGTGACTTATAATGCTGGATATGAAAATTTCTGTTGTTTATGATATAACCCAGTTGTTATTCTGGACTTAAAACTTTGGAATTCTGATGAGGATCTAAAATTTATCTTTTAGTACAGAATTTATAGAAGTCAATGAGATCAGTGCTTTGATTAGGCAGAAGAGACAGGAACTGGAATTATCATGGTTTCCTGATACATTACCTGGAATTGGAAGGTAAAAAAAATTGTTTACTAAAATGTTTAAATGGTAATGTGTACGTAAGATAATAATATCTTATATACAGAGATATTCAATAGTTATGTTTCTAAGAAAGTTTTGTTTAATTAAACCTTGGTGTTTCTGATGCCTAATGAAAGGTCTCTATTTAAGGAACCCCTTGAAAAATAAAGAGTATTGTATTTATTTGTTTAATTAATGTAAAAATTTGATTTCTTTAACGGGGAGAACACCTAAGTGATAAGGTTCATTATTAGTAATAGCATTCAGATCTTTCATCCTTCTGTTATCTTTTCTTCCATTCCAGTCTTCCCTGTGTGCTGTTGGCTGAAGCATTGCTTTTGTCACGACACTTCCATCTCCGAAATGTTTCTCTAAACAACTGCTTGATCAAGTCCCTACTTTGCCCTGGCATTCATGACTCTCTATATAGCCTAGCCTTTTCTCTCTTAGTGTAAGCCCTGAAACTATTAGCGCATTGCTAGCTAGGTACATGATATGTACTTAAATCAAGCTCCTATGTAAAGATTAAGTTCCTTGCTAGAGTTTTATATTCATTCCTATAACTATAACTTTTATATGTCACTGTAATGGAATTCTGCATAGGGCCTTCATCCTCTAGGAGTAATAGTGGAATATAAATAAGTAAAATTAGACAAAGTCCAGATCTGTAAAATATGAAATTTTCCCTTAGAGCTGTATATTTTTGTGTATGTGCAAGTTGCACATTGTTTTTCAAGCTTCTTTTGTCCTCCCTAGAATCTTACCTTAGACTGGATGAAATAGTCTTTTGTTAGGAGACCTGACTGAACAAATATGAGTCAAGAGTAGGAAGACACTGAGAGTGGATTCGGTGTGACTGCAGTAACTGGGGTCTTAGCATGTCCATAGGGATCCTGGGAACTTTGAAGAGCCATTGTCCTCAGATTGAGGAATTTTAGCATATAACATAGCAATAGAAATCAGTTGCGGTACTTTTTTCCTTTTTAAAAATGTATTTTGATATTTTTGGCCTTGATATATGCCATAAAAATATAAAGAAATCTCACAAGAAATTCAAAATTCAGGTGATATAGCTTTCCTTTCAGTTTTTGTTACATTTTTATTTATTTGTGGACTGATTCCCCTTTGACCTTGCTAATTTCTTTAAAACTTGATCTGATTAACTCAACTAAATTATCTTTTTGGTTGCCTGGAAATAGGATGGGGAACAAGGGTCAGGAGGGTGCTTTCTGGGATGGTCTAAATGTTCTGTTTCTTATTTGGGATAGTGGTTATACAGGTATATGGATGCATTGGTCAAAAGTCATCACACTATGCACTTAAAATCTGTACATTTCATTTGTGTATTTTATTTATCTACATTTTATTATCCAAGTTGGTTATTTTTAAAGTAGTGAAAAAAAGTTAAAATTCTTGACAGAGTAATTGCATTAACTTATTTAAATGAGAGTCAACTACTATATATTAAGTTGCCCTTGATGATACTTTGCTGTTAATTTATTGAAAAGCATGCTTTCAGCAGGTTTTTTATATTTTTATTTTTTGTAGTCAGTTGGTAGCCATCTTGGTTACTGTGAGTAACCTTAAATTTACATTTTTAGCTGTTTGGCAAAAAATAATTTAAACACCTATATTTTAATATCGCTAGCTTATTTGGAAAATTAATACTTTTAAATTGCTGGTTTTATTATTTAAACAAAAATGTCTTTATTTTGTTTTAAATTTTCAGAATTAGTTTTATACCCTGGAATATTGAAATAGAAGTCCTTCCTCTCATCTCTTCTGTGTTGCCAAGAACTATTCTTCCAACAAGTACCATATCTTTAGAAAATTTTGGTAAAGTTTTTGAATTTCTTTCTAGTTAAAAAATTACTAAGCCTCTTTCAGTCTCATGAAAAGTATAAGTGTTGATAACTTAGAAATGCTGTAAAATAAGGTATAGATAATGAGTCCTAAATATTTCTATAAATATTTCTACAGTGACTTGACTTTAAAATTGTTGCAACTAGCAAATCCTTTTAATTTAAGAAATCACAACTTCATGTCTTTGAGGAACTAATTAGAAGTTTCCTTTCTGTTTAAGGGTTCAGTGTTCAAACCACTGATTTTTAGAAGTAATACCTCCTATGAATTGGGGACAAATAGTTCGAATCTTTACTATTTGTGGATAGCTGTTGTGTCCTGCTTTTGCCTAGGTAATAGTGATTCATAGAGCAAATGGCAGTTAACAGACCAAATATTTTCTTTTGTTTTTTTTTTCACTAGAGAATTGCCCACATGGATTCAAATCTTGAGATAACTCATTTCAGTAGCTTTCAGAAATTGGTATTACTCAGATGTTAGTAGCTATGCATTTATTAATAATTTGATTCACAAGTATATTTTGTTTCACTCTGTTATAGATGTCTGTTTTATGCTAAAATAAGCTGAAGCCAAATTCTTATCACTTGATGAATCATATACTTATTTTTTTCCTTTTTGTGTACTGTTAGGTGCTTCTTGCAAAGGCTATGCTTTAGCACATACTCAAGAAGGGGAAGAGAAGAAGCAAACTTCTGGTACCTCAAACACCAGAGGATCAAGACGAAAACCTGCAGCGGCAACTCCTACAAGAAGATCTACACGTAACACAAGAGCTGAACCAGTCAGTCAGTCTCAGAGATCCCCAGTATCAAATATTTCTGGGTGTGATGCCCCAGATAACAATAATCCATCTGTAAGTGTTTCCTCTTTAGGTGAGTCAGAGAAGCAAACAAGGCAGGCTCCAAAACGGAAGTCTGTAAGAAGAGGAAGAAAACTACCTTTACTGAAAAAGAAACTTCGAAGCTCTGTGCCTCCCCCTGAAAAATCATCTTCCAGTGATTCAGTTGATGAAGAAGTAGCAGAACCTGATATGACACCTGAGTTAGAGAAAGAACACCAATCAGATGTAGAAAGTATTAACACTGTGCAGATAAATGTAGAGAGTGAGTCTGCTAATGGCTTAAGAAGTTGCGGTGAGCCATTAAAAGAGAGTGATGAATGTGCCGAGACCCATGATACAGAGGAAAGAGTAGAAACTTTACATTCTGAGTCTGATACCCAAGATCCTCCTGTGTTATCTGGAGGGGAGGAGGAAGTTCAGAAAGTTGAGAATACAGGTATAGAAGCTAATGTTTTATGTCTGGAAAGTGAGATTTCTGTAAGCACTTCCAAAAAAGGAAGTGATCCATTGGAAAATCAAGACCCAATAGCTGAACCTTCAGAATCAGAAATAAAAGCAGATATATGTATAGATCATGCTCCAAATGATTCTCTTAAATGTTCAGGATCTGAAATTGAAGTATACCAACCTGCATCAAGCTTAGGTGAGTTACCTGAGAATGCAGAGTTGATAGTTAATGAAGAAAAAGTTATGGAGAGTCCTATAGTAAAAATTATTGATCATAGAGATTCTACAGTAAAAACAGAACAGCTTATTGACAGTCCCAAATTAGAATCTTCTGAGGGTGGAGTTATACAAGCAGTAGACAGAAAATCTATTGAGAGTTCAGAGGTTCATTTGCTTGAGCATGTTGAAAATGAAGATGCAGAAATAATTGCAACATGTGATACTTCAGGGAATGAAACTCTCAATAGTATTCAAGACTCTGAAAATAGTTTATTAAAAAAAAGTCTTAACACCAAATTGGGCAAATCTTTAGAAGAAAAGACTGAATCTTTGGTTGAGCATCCCAGATCTACAGAATTGCCTGAAACTCATGTTGCACTGATTCAGAAGCATTTTAATGAGGACAATAATGAAATGACACCTATGGAATGTGATTCATTTTGCAGTGACCGAAATGAATCTGAAATCGAACCATCTGTAAATGCTGATGCTAAACCATCTGTAAATGCTGATGCTAAACCATCTGTAAATGCTGATGAAAATTCTGTGGAGCACAGTTCCCAAAAGAATATGTCATTTTCTGATCCTGCAAATGAAAAGGTTGAAACTGTATCTCAACCATCTGAAAACCCAGTAGATGTAACAGATAAAGCCAAAAAGCCTCGTACGCGAAGATCTAGATTTCACTCTCCATCTACAACTTGGTCTCCCAACAAAGACACTGCCCGAGAAAAGAAGCGGTCTCAGTCTCCATCTCCCAAAAGAGAAACTGTAAAAGACAGCAGGAAGTCTCGATCGCCATCTCCTAAGAAAGAATCTGTTAGAGGACGGAGAAAATCTCGTTCTCAGTCCCCCAAAAAGGATAGTGCAAGAGAAAGGAGGAGATCTCCGTCTCGGTCTCCAAAAAGAGATAGTGCTAAGGAAGGCAAAAGATCTGAGTCACTCTCCCCAAAAAGAGAGAGCAGAAGATCTCAGTCCAGAGTAAAAGATTCCTCCCCAAGAGAAAAATCCAGGTCCCGGAGCAGAGAAAAAGAGAGTGATAGAGATGGGTCGAGGAGAGACCGAGATAGAGAAAGGAGAATGAGAAGGTGGTCTCGATCCAGATCACGGTCAAGGTCACCATCAAGATCTAGAACAAAAAGTAAGGGTTCATCATTTGGTAGAAATGACAGGGACAGTTACTCTCCTCGATGGAAAGAGAGATGGGCAAACGATGGTTGGAGATGTCCACGAGGGAATGATCGATACAGAAAGAGTGACTCAGAGAAACAGAATGAAAATACAAGAAAAGAAAAAAATGACATCAGTCCAGATGCTGATGATTCAAATTCTGCTGACAAACTTAGAAATGACTGTCCCACTTGGGTAACAGAAAAAATAAATTCTGGGCCTGATCCGAGGACCAGAAATCCAGAAAAGTTAAAAGATTCTCATTGGCAAGAAAATAGAAATGAGAATTCAGGGAATTCTTGGAATAAAAACTTTAGTTCAGCTTGGATGTCTAACCGTGGTAGAGGTAACCGTGGTAGAGGTAACCATAGAGGTGGTTTTGCCTATACAGATCAAAATGAAAGCAGGTGGCAAAACCGAAAACCCCTCTCAGGGAATTCCAACAGTTCAGGGAATGAAACTTTCAAGTTTGTGGAGCAGCAGCCCTATAAACGGAAAAGTGAGCAAGAGTTCTCCTTTGATACACCAGCCGACAGGTCGGGGTGGACATCTGCCTCGAGTTGGGCTGTGAGAAAGACTCTGCCAGCAGATGTGCAGAACTACTACTCGAGACGAGGCAGGAGTTCTTCAGGCCCACAGCCTGGATGGATGAGACAAGACGAGGAGACGGCTGAACAGGGTAACACGTTTATTTACACTTTTATTCGAAGAGAGAGATTATAAATTTAATACCTTATTTGTATGAATTCAAGTGATCTCTGTTTATAGTTTTATGTTAAATTGAACCTCATTTTATGTAATAAACACTCGGTATATTTTTTTTTCACCCCATGCCTGCCCCCAACCTTGCCAAAGACCTAAATATTTTATGTATGATTTGCTACAGTAGAGGGATTTGAAATAATTCTATGCAGGATTTAAATTCTATTTCATTTATATTGGATGTGTGCATTTGAATTTTTTTGATTGTTGTTTAATAAGTCACTCAGCTAAAAAGGATGTTATCATTCCTTGACTTTTCTTAAGAACATTGACTTGACTTTTCGCAAGAAAAGAGAGGTTGAAGATTTTAAAAAGTGATTAACCTTCTAAGTTAGTAATTAAATTTTACGATTATTTTACTGGTAAGTTTCTTGAGCTGCTGATTCTTTGCTAGTGTTGTCCAATGTTATTGTGTGAAGTTATTCTTAAAAATAATTTTGGTTGAATATTTATTTCAGTTAGAAAATCATCCTACATTATTTAGGAATGACAGGATTAAACTGAATAATTGGATAGGTTTAGGTTAATTGGTATTTAGTTTTACAGTAACCAGTGGCTCTTTGTTTCTCTAAGGAAATTTGTAACATGATTTTTTTCATAAGTCTTTTTTCTTTTGATAGAGTCTAATCTGAAAGACCAAACAAACCAACAAGGTGATGGTTCTCAGCTACCTATAAATATGATGCAGCCACAAATGAACGCAATGCAGCAGCACATGAGTGCACACCAGCCTGTGAATATGTTTCCATATCCAGTGGGTGTTCCTGCTCCTTTGATGAACATTCAGCGCAGTCCGTTCAACATTCATCCTCAGCTGCCCTTGCATCTGCACACAGGAGTACCTCTCATGCAGGTGGCGGCTCCTAGCGGTGTATCTCAGGGACTACCGCCACCACCGCCCCCTCCCCCACCATCCCAGCAAGTCAGCTACATTGCTTCGCAGCCAGACGGAAAGCAGTTGCAGGTATGTTTTCAGCCACTCAAGTGTAGTCAGCATTCGCCATGGTAAACATTTAGCTATTAGGGATGGATGTTCAAGAAAGGGCTTCTTGCTGAATATCCATATACAGTGGCTTTTTTGATTAGACTTAGAAATGGCAACCCACTCCAGTATTCTTGCCTGGAGAATTCCATGGACGGAGGAGCCTGGTGGGCTACAGTCCATGGGGTCGCGAAGAGTCGGACACGACCGAGTGACTTCACTTCACTTCGTGGTAAATCTTTATAACCCCTTTTTCACTGTCCTTCCCCAAACCTCCCAGTCCCAAATAAGAAAATGAATACATGTTATCAAATCTAAGCTACATATATGCTGGTGCTGATATCCAAACAAGTTTTTTGGTAAGTTTAAGAAAACCAAATTAGGAGGCAAACTAGAATCATGTGATGGATACTTGAAAAAATTTCCCTTTTTTATTGGACTTTTAGGGGCTGGGAACTTGTTGTGATTGGATACTGCGATAAAGCTTGTACTGTCTTTTTCAGACTGCCACCAGATAAAGTTGTTCATTGTGCATTACCATATGTATTTCATTTTCATGAATTTATCATGCTAAAGAAAGAAAGAAGTGCCTCTTGGGCATATAGTAAATTTGAATAACAACTTGTAATGGTTGTGTTGCTTTATTATTCCATGTCTATATCTCAGAAATTCTAGATTCCTGGCAGCAGGATACAGTTGGAAGAGCCAGAAAGTGGGAATTTGGGATCTTATGTCTTTTTCTGCTATCAACTCACTGCAAGCCATTTGACTTCACTGTCTTATTTTCCTCTATCTTTAAAGTGGGGTACCTACCTTAAAGATCCTTACAGGAAAGATACTGCCATTAATGCTGCTTTTCTCCTTCTTGTTGGTTTTAGTGTTACTGTCAGAACATTACAATATATATATATTTTAAAAGTCATCATGACATTCTGTTTAAGAATGTTGCTCATTTTTCTTCACAGTCCTTTAGATAAAAATTACCTGAAATAGACATTTCTCCTAACTACTTAAGTATTAAATTGCCTTGATTTTTTTTTTAATGTCTAATAGGTAACTAAACATCTTTTATTGAGTACAAGTAATTCATTAACTGATGATACCTCTTTAAAACAGGGTATTCCTAGTGCTTCTCATGTAAGTAATAACATGAGTACACCAGTCTTGCCTGCTCCGACAGCAGCCCCAGGAAATATGGGAACGGTTCAGGGACCAAGTTCTGGTAATACTGCGTCATCAAGTCACAGCAAAGCTTCTAATGCTGCTGTAAAATTGGCAGAAAGCAAAGTAAGTGTTACAGTGGAAGCCAGCGCAGATAGCTCGAAGACAGACAAGGCAAGTTCAAAGTTGAGAGCAACCTACATAATTCTGCATATGATTATGATTAAAAAAAAACAGTTTTCTATTGTTTAAGTGGTAAAGTGAATTTATTGTTGATAGTCTTAAATTCTAATTTAAAGAATTCTGTCTATATATGTTGGTGCCCATTGAATTACTGGTTGTATTTCTTGTTTATTTTTAGAAATGTTTGATTTGTGTTAGTAAATAAATATTTAATATCTATGACGCTAATACTGGAACAGCTCCTTGTAATGTAAATGTGTGATGTTTTCAATTTTATATTTTTAAATAATTTTTTTGAAAGTTTGTGATTGGGCAAGTAATAATTACACGTTTTCCTCTTATCAGAAACTGCAGATTCAAGAAAAAGCAGCACAGGAAGTAAAATTGGCCATTAAGCCATTTTATCAAAATAAAGACATCACCAAGGAAGAATATAAAGAGATTGTACGAAAAGCAGTAGATAAAGTAAGTTATAGTGGAGTTATGTACATATTATTTTGAACATCCCTATTTTAATAAAGGAATGCTTAATCAAATCTAATTAAAATAGAGGTTGCTTCTGATAATCAGCTTTTTTCCCTTTGGAGAAAATGAAACATATACCTTCTAGGCGGTATGAAACATGTAAAAATGTCTGATTATGTCTCTGGAGTATTTGTTTTTCAAAGAACTTTCCCTTTAATCCCTTTAAATATGAAAAAAAAAAAATTCCCTCTTCTTTTTTACAGGTGTGTCATAGTAAGAGTGGAGAAGTAAATTCTACTAAAGTGGCAAATCTGGTTAAAGCCTATGTAGACAAATACAAATATTCACGGAAGGGAAGCCAAAAGAAAACTCTGGAAGAACCTATGTCTGCTGATAAAAACATGTGCTGAAATGGGAGCATTAGAAAGGACACTGACGAGATATCTGCAAAGTGCAATTTCAACATGTACCTTTAACTGAAAATCATACATAACTGTGATTGAAATTTGGTTTTGATAAAATTATCTTTTTTAATGTAGGATATAATGTTTTGTTCTAAATAAATATAGTTCTGCACCGCAATATCTATATCTTTCCTCCATCCCTCCCCCCAAATAAAATTCAGAGGTAAAGTAAAGGGTTTAAAGGAATATGCATTTTTACTGGACTGTGTTATACTGTGGATACTGGAAGATGTACAGGTTTTTGAACAATGGAGTGCATAAATTAGCAACTTCAGAGTGCACTGGTTTTGGAAGAGAGATATATAATACATTTATTCTGTCAGGCTAAAAATAGAAAATGGTCTTATGATTTTTCTCTCTAATTATAGAAAGATAAATAATGTATTACCATGAAGAATATTTCTAATAGAACATACCAATTGCAGGGTTCTTAATATGTATTTTTAAAGCACACATCTGAATAAATTGCTTAGGTAGAAGATACTATCACGAGTAAAATTCAGTGTTCAAAACTTTAGAACACTGTTCACTATTGTGTCACCAAATAAACGTTACGCTGCTTTTCTTTTGTGCCTTCTTTTTCCCAGTTGAGATGAAGCAGTTTGATTTGCTAGATTTACAGCTTTGGCAGTCTCAGCTCTGTTGAATTTAGAAGACCTGTTTGGAAAAAGTGTTGACTTTGTAAAAATTATGTTCTTCCATAATATCTTCTGCTCATGAGAAATGGTAAACTGTTTGTGCCAACTGGAGAATTGCTTTTAAGTCGTGACCCCCTTGCTTGGGTCTAAGGCAAAATCATGATATTCGCTTCAGGGGCTTTCACTTTGTTGCTCATCTGTTAATCACTAATGAAATTCTTCTTACAGTTGGGCAAATCTCCAAATGCTTTACAGTGAATAAAGTGTTAATTTGGTAACCATGTTACAAAATTCTAGACATTAAAACCTGTGTTTTGGAAAAAGGAGAGGAATTAAATGGAGTGTTGGTAAGGCTTTCAGGGGCTAGAAATTGAGGTTTTTTAAGTACTAGAATATGTTCATTTTTATTAAAAGTAAGTTTAAAATGTTCTAGCCTTACTATTTTATTTGGCATCTTGGAAGAAAAAAATGGATTAACTCCATGATAAACTGTTTCATTCCAGTAACAATTTTCAATAGATACCAAATAACTGGAAAGCACTTCGGATCAGATGTTAATGGTGTAGAGATAGATATATGCCTCAGTGAGACAGGCTGACCCTTATGCTAGCTAAATAGCGAAAGCAATACTCCAGGACTGCTTTTCTGAAGTAAAGATTTCTCTCTCTCAGTTTTATGTGTATAATACTTTCCTGGTGCTAGCTTTGATCGGCTAGTTTTGAAATGTTGGCCCCAGTACTGATTGTGCTACTTCATAATCTTTATTTGATTATGAGTATCATCCCCAAAAGTGTTAGAAATATTTCCAAGCAGTTTCTGATCTTTATTGTGCATTTCTGGGCATTTGTAATATGGTATTCTACTGATTTATATATATATTTTAATTAAAGTTTATGTTAAGATTATGATGGGGCAAGAGTTTTGAAAGTATATTTCTTCTAATAAAATATTAAGACAGTGTTTCAATTATCAACACACACCTCCTCATTTGTTTTGGTTTTGGACTCTATAAAGTTTTAGAACTTTGTTTCTAAAAAAACAGTTCTGTGAACTTTCGATTTTGGATTAAAGCTAGTTCACACATAAAATTTTGTAGTAAATTGCCTAAATTGATTAATCACACAACATATTTTTCCTATGTCTTTCAGTGACATTTGGGAGTTGGCGGACAAGTTTAAAATTTGCTTTATACCATTTAGCTTGTGCAAACGTGTTTAAAAGTTTTGAAAAAAATAAATGATGTGGTCAAGAGTTAAAGTCTCATATCTTTGGTAGCAGTACCATGAGTTAATTGAATTCTTAATACACATTTTTTGAATAACAGGTATGTACTCTGGTTGGGGTACCGGTTAGAGTGCACTTGAAATAAGAATATTATTGGACTAGAATCAACTCTGAAATATTTAAGAATGTATTAGAAAGTGCATGCTTTATGTTAAAAAGAATACATTGCTTTTTAACATTCCCCATTCTTTTATCAGCAATTTACATTAAGTTGCATGTGTACAAACTTAAAAACATTTTGTGGGGTTGCAGATTTCTTGTTATATATGAAGATTCAGTATTAACTTGATCTTTGAAACCTTGGTCCCTCTAACTTACTAGTCACATTGACTGATGTTTTAGGCGATAGTGATGCCTAGAATTTTGAGACTAAAATTAGTTACTTGTTATTTTAACATTCCAAAAATTTGGATTGTTTTTCCCTCTGATAATGACAGTTTTTCCATTATCTTCCTTTAAATGGCCACGGTATGTACTGCCTGAATGTTCCATCCAAAAGATGTAGCTTCAGAAGCACACTGGCTGCTCCATGGTCCATGAGACATTGTAGTATGAGGATGGAGTGCTGTCTACTGAAACAATACTCTTTAAACAGATATGTAGTATGTAATATTTTCTAATAAATTCTTTTGATAAACATAGTAGTGTCTTTAATGTTTATTAAGATTCCTGGGAAATGATGGCTTTCACCTCATTTTAACTTTTCAGATGGGTTGCAGTATTTCTTGGATTTGTATCAAAACAAGCTGGCAAAGTAGCTGGACTAGCATCATGGTTACATAAATGTTCAGGTTGTAAAGAAAGCTTGAAGTTAGCTATAAGCGTGTATTATAACAGCATTTTTTGTAATTACATAATCATTGTAGGAAATTAGAAATGTTTTTATTAAAAAGCAATCTAAAGAGTGGAAAAGTGAGAAAAATAGTCCCTAAATCTACCATTTAAAGGTAACAACTATTAACAATGATCAAATTGCACATAACTATGTTGTAACAGCCTTTTCACTTGATGTATGTATTGAGAATTTTCCATTTTAATAATTGTTGTGCAGCGTGGTTTTTAACAGCCATATAATATCACACGGGTCTTCCCTGGTGGCTCAGAGGTTAAAGCGTCTGCATCTGATGCGGGAGACCCGGGTTCGATCCCTGGGTGGGGAAGATCCCCTGGAGAAGGAAATGGCAATCCACTCCAGTATTCTTGCCTGGAGAATCCCATGGACAGAGAAGCCTAGCAGGTTACAGTCCACGGGTCGCAAAGAGTCGGACACGACTGAGCGACTTCACCTTCATAATATCACACAGTTACACCATTACTGGAACCAGTCCTCCAATATTGGGTACTAAGCTGTTTTACTAAATAATGAAATTAGTAAGATATAAGTTATACTAATATAAATGATGTAAGCCTCCTTATACACAGATCATACCCATTTCAGATTATTTTCTGTGGATTGATTCCTAGAAGAGTTTTTATTTCCCTGTAAAAAATTTTAAGATGTAATTATATACACAAAGTATAATTTCTTAAGTTACATTTAGTTTAAAATCCATTGTTTGCCTAAATTGATTGTTTTCTGCAGAAAGAATCATCAGAAAGTTATTTTTCCCCAAATTTTCAAAACATAAGAACACTTTTTAAGGCTCTAGGAAAATAGGTTTCACAAATCTTTTCCCCTAGCACATGAATAATAGTCTGTAAACTGTTCTGTGTTTCTGTACCCCTTAATAAATTGATATATTCTGATGTCCATATTCTAGGGCTTTGTTGTGTTCCTCTTTTGATGGACATCTTAAATACATTTTGAAGTTTTATTAAAAGTGTTTTAATGAACACTGGCTTATCTCTGTTACAAGGTTGCATTGAATCTCAAGATACACATTTTTAATTTGGATATATGATGCCATGTTGCTAGTGTACTAGGTTATAGTCCCTCCACTGAGCTTCTCGTTTACATTTGGTTCCTACTTTGATGCTGTGATAGCATGTAAGATTGCTCTTGTTTTTAGGGTCTTAACATTCATTAAACTGCACACATACTATGTGCCAGGAATTACTGGATTCTTCACATATTACCAGGTTTAATCATACCACAGTTTTCTAAAGGATTAGTACAATAATAGCAGATTGAACGTGTGCTGTGACAGGCACCTTGTCAGACATGTGTTATTGTGTCTATAAAACTAATTAATAATCTTTTCTACTGATGATGAGAAAATTGAGATGCATAAAGAATTAACTGAGTCACTGAGTTAGTTACACAGATACTTAAGAGCCAGGTTCAGACCTAGAATTGATAGGCACCAAAGTCAGTGCTT
>SJYT01052057.1:46467-73967 GCA_006410635.1 Cephalophus harveyi | reverse complement strand
ACCAAAATGGCTGCCTTTAAGACATAACTTGAAAACAGAAAATTGTAGGTACAGTAAGTTTCTTTTTATTAAGTGAAACAAGGCCAACATTTGGCTTAACTATCACCAGAATTCCACATTTTTCCATAAAGAAGCTGTTTTAAAAAATCTATAAACTTCAAAGAAATTTTCTGCCCCCTCACAGTATTGATGTGACTCTACATGAAGAGGAGAAATTAGAAAAGTGAGTACTGACTACAGACAGTGACCCCAAGGGTTATGAAACAAAGGGGCAAATCAGCCAGAAATGGAAGGAGGGACAGATATGTGATGAAGAAGTACATACAGTAAAATGTCAGTGGCAAAAGCTAGGTGACTGGTATACAAGTGCTCACAGCAAAATTATTTTTTGCCTTATGTGTGAACTTTTTTACATTAAATGTTAGAAAAAAATCAATGAGTATGAAATTATTCAAGAACCCATGAGATTTAGTGCCTTCATTTAAATAACCCTGAGAAAAAGAACTACAAGAAAGGGAGATGAAGATTTCTAAATTCTGAATGAAAAACAATGTAAGGAAGCAATTTATGGGAATAGACAAAGAAATTCAAAGCCAGAATTTAACATATGGGGATTATAGTCATTTTTACCATAGCAAAGCAAAGTAAAACAAAACAAAGATGTAAAATTATTTTAAAAAACTGAGATTGATGACTAACAAGTTGGCCATCTTTTCATACATTTTTTGGCTATTTGGGTATTTGCTTTTATAATTTCCATATGTGTATATACACCACACACCCAAAAGAATGGCTAAAATTAAATATTAAAATTACAACAGCAAATGTTGGCAAGTATGTGAAGCAACTGAAACTCACTCATACAATACTGAAGGGAGTGTAAACTGGTAAAACTTCTTTGGAATCATTCGTTATGTACAAAAGAGTCAATGAATCACCAGTCTTTCATAAAAACAGAAATATGTACAAATATGGCCAGAAAATGCTCACTGAATGTTCATGGCAGCATTATTCTTAAATAATAGTCCTAAACTGGAAACAACTCACATGCCCATCACAAATAGAATGGAAAAAAGAAATTTGAGTATATTCATACAACAGAATTCTATACTGCTATACGTACATAGCAGTATACACATACGCAACATGAGCGAATTTCACTACCACCGAGAGAGAAAGCAAACGAGCACAAGAAAAAAAAAAATTAAATGATTCTACGTATATAAAATTCAAAATCTGGTGAAGTTAACCTATGATCAGGACAGTGCTCCCACAGATGACGATGGGGCAAAGACTGGGGGGTAGGGGACACGCAGAGGGACACTGTGGTACTAGTGTTGATCAATTTCATAATTTGGATGGTTGGTTATGTGGGTGGTTCACTCTGTGATAGTTTATTGAGCTTCACACTTCTTTTTAACTTTTCTTTAGGTTAACAAATTTTTAAATGAACTATAAAATGTCTACAACTTTATTTTCTGGAAAAAATATTCATACAAACTCCATTTAAAAATACTAAGTGTAATCAAATTATTTCCTCTATAATGAATGAATATTTTAATAAAACAAAAAGCTTTTACTTTAAAAAACCGTATTTTCTAAACCGATAAAGTCACATGTAAAAATGTATTGTTTTATTTTTATGTTGCATAGATAAAACTAGAAAGACTAAAATTAAATCACTAGGATGATTTTAAAGTAACCAGTTCATTTTTTATATAAATTAATATCATTGATTTTGGGGGGTTAGGTTAAAGGATTAAATAAGCAATCACTAGATAAAAAATGAAATATGCCCTTTACTATATATTCTTTCAACTTAAAATTTCAAAAGTTCCTTTATCTTTTTGATGTGTTTAACAAAAGATAAACATTGTGTTATTTTAATGCACTTAACGGGTAAGAAATAACTTCTAAGTAGGATTAAACTAAATCAGAAAAGTTTAGGACTTTCAGAGACACAGAGAGTGTGGAGGAAAGTGAACACACTCCAGCATGGTGAGATCCTCCTCACCACTCCACCCCCAATTCTGTTTCCAGAAGGCAGCCCCTCACAGACTTTCCCTCAAGTTGCTCATTTCTAAAGGCAAGAAAATCAAAGATTCTTCCCTGGAGAAACAATCTCGATAGAGACTGATATGTGAGGGGTTTCAAGGAAACAAACTAGTTCATCAGGGACCACCCTAGAATGGCAATCATCAGTGACATGTGGAGATCATGCACCCAGAGCTTCCAGCAAGCTGGCAGGTATTTCATTCTTAAAATACAGCATGAAGCCCCCAGTCCCAAACATTCGAGACTCTGAGTAAACAGCAACCATACTAGGAGCCAAAGAAAAGTCAAAACCACTGGCAGTATCTTCAGGCTTCCCTAGCGGCGCAGTGGCTAAGAATCCACCTGCCAATGTGGGAGAGGCGAGTGTGACCCCTGATCTGGAAGACTTCACACGCTGCGGAGCAACTAAGCCCGTGCATCTAACGCCAGAACACGTGCTCCAGAGCTGCCACGACTGGAGCCCGTGCTCCCCAAGAGAAGCCACCACAAGGAGAAGCCTGCACACCGAAACCAGAGCGAGCTGACCCTGCTTACCACAACTAGAGAAGAGCCTGGCAGCAGCAAAGACCCAGCAAAGCCAAAAGTAAACAGCTCAGCGGGCTCAGTCATGGCTGACCCTTTGGACTGTACCCTGCCAGGCTCCTCTGTCCATGGAATTTTTCAAATAAGAATACTGGAGTGGGTAGCCATTTCCTCCTCCAGGGGATATTCCTGACCCCTGGGTCCTCTGCGTCTCCTTCACTGCAGGCAGATTCTTTACCACGAGCCAACAGGGAAGCCCAATAATTATATAAAAAATACTGGTAATATCTTCAGAGAGAGATGAGCAAGCACTGTGTTCAATCTATGAACAGAATGCTACAAAACAGCAACTGGCAACTTGAGCTTTCATAATTTAAAGCATGAGAGGTGAAGCATAAATTCAATAGATTCGATGATAAAGTCAAGGAAATTTCCAGTAAATGGATTAAACAGACAAAAATAAATAAAAGAAAATCAGAGGGTCACTCTATTATCCAAAAAATGCCGGAAGTTCTAGAAATGGGAATAGACAGTGGAGAGCAGGGAATCATAAAAAGAGACATTTGAGAGTTCCCATTATTGAAGGACATGAATCTCCTGACCGAAAGGACCCATTGAAATGAAATGCCCACTTCAACCACAGCAACAAACCACACCAAGACACAGCATCATGAAATTTCAGAATATCAGAAATTGGGAGGGAAAAAGAAAAGACCCAAGAGCTCCCAAGGGAGAAAATAGATCCCATACAAAGGAATGGGAACCAGAATGTCCCTGACTTCTAAACAGCAAAGCTGAGTGCTAAGAAGACAGTAAGGCAGCATCCTCAGATTTTTAAAGGAAAGTGATTTTTCAATTTAGATTTCTATAATCTAACTAAACTACAAGTTATGACCAACCTAGATGGTATATTCAAAAGCAGAGACATTACTTTGCCGACTAAGGTCCGTCTAGTCAAGGCTACGGTTTTTCTTGTGGTCATGTATGGATGTGAGAGTTGGACTGTGAAGAAAGCTGAGCGCCGAAGAATTGATGCTTTTGAACTGTGATGTTGGAGAAGACTCTTGAGAGTCCCTTGGACTGCAAGGAGATCCAACCAGTCCATTCTGAAGGAGATCAACCCTGGGATTTCTTTGGAAGGAATGATGCTAAAGCTGAAACTCCAGTACTTTGGCCACCTCACGTGAAGAGTTGACTCATTGGAAGAGACTCTGATGCTGGGAGGGATTGGGGGCAGGAGGAGAAGGGGACGACCGAGGATGAGATGGCTGGATGGCATCATGGACTCGATGGATGTTGAGTCTGAGTGAACTCCGAGAGATGGTAATGAACAGGGAGGTCTGGTGTGCTGCGATTCAAGGAGTCGCAAAGAGTCGGACACGACTGAGCGACTAAACTGAAACTGAACCAAACTACCAGGAGTAAGGGTAAACCAAAAATATTTTCATACATGTAGGGCCTTGAAATTATGGAGGAGGTACCTTACCACATGAGAGAGTAAATCAAGTAAAAGAAGTAGGATTCAAGAAAAAAAGGTTTCAGTATTTCAGTCAGAAAGGCCCTTCCTTAAGCCCCTGGGGCAGATGGAGCGACCTCCATCCTGTGTAACATTCAAAGGAGCCTCTGAGCCTCTGCTCGGCCCATCACCCTGACCTGATAGGATCTGTGGAAACTGGAACTGTATGCTCTTTCACCAACATGTTATACCATATGTTAGTAAAAAGCCAAGTAAAATGATGAAACCAAACCTCTCCTCACCAGCCCCCAACCAACCCAACCCCCTCAGCCTGTGGAAGTGGCTTGTCCCGCTTCAGAGCCAGATAGCTATAGGGAAAAGTCAGCATTTGTCCAAACGTGCTTGGAAAGGCCATCTTCACGTCCAGGCCTGTGATCCGCAGGTGCCCAGCCCACTAGAGACCCAAAGAAGGTTGCCCCTCCCATCCATGCCTGGCCCGTGCCCAAGGGTACGCCTTCCGCCTGAGTGTGTGACAGGCAGGCTTCGAGGACTCATGGACTAGATGAAATTTGTACCATACAGTTAATGTAAGAGATCTGAATTTCAAACCATGTAAAACAACAGAATATATAATAAAAAAGACCCTAACAACTATTTGAGCAAGGTGCCTCCTGATAAGTTAGTGACAGTGAGCTCATCTAGTCAGTCTCTGTTCTCGGTGAACTAATACTTTCTCATGTGGCTGACTCAAAATCCTGATGAAGAGAATTACCTTCAAAAATATACTGCTGAAAAATTTAAAAGTAGCGGAAAAGATAATGTAAAACTTTACTAGATAGAAGAGAGTGCGGATGCCAAGGCAATTACAAAATGACTCTTCCTGGTTCAAAAAGGTGCTGCCACGACCTTCTGACCCATTGCTGAACTACACACAAAACACTCCTTTAAATGCAAAGAGAAAAGTTCACCAAGAAATTATCCTTTTCTCTCCAATCAAAAATTTTAAGAAACATACATGTAATGTTTTCTATATATTGTAAGGTAAACAAAACATTTGTAAAAACACTTAATTTTTAGTGACTGATAAAACTGATTGCATTTGATAGGTTGATCTTGCTGGTTGCAGAAGAATCATGTGTTTATGGTTAAATGATTCCTGGCCGTGATCAGTGGCCATTTAAAAGGTTTACAGAGTTATATGCTATTAAGGAACCAAGAATAAAGGATAAAAAAGTAACAAGGAACTGTAAGCTGCCTTGGCCATTCATAAATATCTTAACTCGGAACAGTAACTAATATCTGGAATTTCATTCATGAATATGTTGTGGATATTTAACAATTTTTTTTTTTATTATTTTCCTATTTCAGAGTATTCTATTTAAAAGAATTATCTGTAAATCTGGCATTAGGATACAAATGTTAATACTTTTAATGAAAATTTGCAACTTTTTAATATTTTGACATAGTTTTCTATTTGTCTTTATTTCAGATACCAAAATTATAAAACATCTAAGTAATATATTTTTGTTGTTGTTTCAGGGCTTAGGGGTGAGTTTACCCTGAGCATGTGAATATAGAGAGATTACTAAATATTAAAAAAAAAAAAAAAGTTCAACAAAGAAGGAATTCCCAAGGACAGCTGTCGTCCAGGCCAACGAAGCAAGCTCTCCAGACTTCCGAGGCCAGTTTCCAAACGGAAAAAATGCAGCACTGACAGAGGTTTACAACTATGCTTAAGTTTTTAGGTAGCTTATACACAGGCTTGAAACATACTGATTGAAATATATGAAAAAATCATCATTAGGCCTATGAAAAGCTAATCAGGAAGCAAGACAATCATTAATCCCAGAAAAAAAGAAAAAAGAAATGTAAAACAGTAGCACATGGCTCAGCATCAAACAAAACAATACTGATATAAGATTTAACAATTATGAGGAAAGAAAAAGGTGTGAAGAGAGGTTTTAACAGGGTTGCATACAAAGAGGGTCAACAGGTAAAGTGGAAAATAGGTCAGTTAAGGAACAGTAATATAAACATGCTACTTAGAAACATGGAGGCAAAGAGCCAGAAAAATAAACTCAACTTGTTGAAAGCTGCCTCTTGGAGGTGGGTATGGGGAGTATTAATATATAGTCTGTTATAAATAACAGCCTTATTGAGATATAATTCATACACCACACAATTCACCTGTTTAAAGTATACACTGCTGCCGCTGCCAAGTCACTTCAGTCATGTCCGACTCTGTGCAACCCCACAGCCCACCAGGCTCCCCCATCCCTGGGATTCTCCAGGCAAGAACACTGGAGTGGGTTGCCATTTCCTTCTCCAATGCATAAAAGTGAAAAGTGAAAGTAAAGTGAAGTCACTAAGTCGTGTCCAACTCTCAGCGACCCCATGGACTGCAGCCTACCAGGCTCCTCCATCCATGGGATTTTTCAGACAAGAGTACTGGAGTGGGGTGCCATTGGTATTCAGTATATTACCAGGATTGGGCAACCATCACCATCAATTTTAGAATATTTTCACCACCCTCAAAAAGAAACCTAATACTCATTAGCAGCCACTCTGCATTTTCCCTAAGTCCTTCTTTTGTTGTTTTCAGTTTTAAATTGTGGTAAAATACACACAATACGAAGTTTACTATTTTAGTCATTTTTAAGTGTTCAGCTCAGTGGCACTAAGTACACACACACTTGTGCAACTATTACCACCATCCATCTCCAGAAATTCTTCATCTTCCCACAACCAGTAAGAATTCGCCACTGCCTCCCTCCCCAAGCCTTGCTGAGGGCTGTTGCTGTTCTACCTTCTATTTGATTCTTCCAATTACCTTATATGAGTGGAAGCAAACAAAAATTGTCATTTTGTGTCTGGCTCATTTCACATAACACAATGTCTTCAGGGTTTACTCATGCTGTAGCAAACATCAGAGCTGCACTGTTTATGAAGGCCGAATAATACTCCAATACCCCACTGTGTGCACACACATTTTAGTTATCCATTAATCTACTGATGGACATGTGGGAATGCTTCTACCTTTTGGCTATCATAAATAATGTTGCTATGCAAATGGTGAATGACTATATCTGTTCAATCCCCTGCTTTATTTTGTGTATATACCCAAAAGTGAAACTGCTGGATACAATGTTTAATTTTTAACCTCATCTTTGTTGTTTCACTTTAGGGTGTACTGGCCTCCACTGCTGCACAGAGTTTCTCTAGTTGTAGTGAGCAGTGGCTCCTCTCTAGTTGCAGCGCACGGGCTTCTTATTGCTTCTCTTGTTGCAGAGCACAGGCTCTAGGCGAATGGGCTTCAGCAGTTGCAGCACAAGGGGCTCATTAGTTGTGGCTCACAGGCCCGAGAGGGTGCAGGCTTCAGCCAGCTATGGCGCATGGCCTCAGTGGTAGCAGCTCGTGGGCTCCAGAACATGTGCTCAGTAGTTGCGGTGAATGAGCTTAGTTGCTCTGTGGTATGTGGAATCTTCACAGACCAGGGATCAAACCTGTGTCCCCTGCACTGGCAGGTGGATTCCTATACAGGTTCACCACCAGGGCAGTCCTGAAATGTTTAATTTTTTTGAGGAAAAGACATATTGCTTTCCATAGTGGCCATATCATTTTATATTTCCATGAGAAATGCACAAAGGTTCCAATTTTTCCACGTCCTTGCCAACACTTGTTTTCAGTTTTTGTTTTGTTTTGTTTTTAATAAAAGCCATCCTAATAGGTATGAAGTGGTATGTTATTGTGGTTTTGATTTGCATTTTCCTAATGACTGAACTGAATGATTAGTAATGTTGAGCATCTTTACACACTAGTAAAGTAATGCTCAAAATTCTCCAAGCCAGGCTTCAGCAATACACGAACCATGAACTTCCAGATGTTCAAGTTGGTTTTAGAGAAGGCAGAGGAACCAGAGATCAAATTGCCAACATCCACTGGATCATTGAAAAAGCAAGAGAGTTCCAGAAAAACATCTATTTCTCCTTTATTGATTATGCCAAAGCCTTTGACTGTGTGGATCATACTAATCTGTGGAAAATTCTGAAAGAGATGGGAATACCAGACCACCTGACATGCCTCTTGAGAAACCTATATGCAGGTCAGGAAGCAACAGTTAGAACTGGACATGGAACAACAGACTGGTTCCAAACAGGAAAAGGAGTATGTCAAGGCTGTATATTCTCACCCTGCTTAGTTAACTTATATGCAGAGTACATCATGAGAGACGCTGGGCTGGAAGAAGCACACGCTGGAATCAAGATTGCTGGAAGAAATATCAATAACCTCAGATATGCAGATAACACCACCCTTATGGTAGAAGGCGAAGAGGAACTAAAGAGCCTGTTGATGAAAGTGAAAGAGGAGAGTGAAAAAGTTGGCCTAAAGCTCAACATTCAGAAAACTAACATCATGGCATCTGGTCCCATCACTTCATGGGAAATAGATGGAGAAATAGTGAAAACACTGTCTGATCTTATTTTGGGGGGCTCCAAAATCACTGCAGATGGTGATTGCAGCCATGAAATTAAAAGACGCTTACTCCTGGGAAGGAAAATTATGACCAACCTAGGCAGCATGTTAAAAAGCAGAGACATTACTTTGCCAACAAGGTCCGTATAGTCAAGGCTATGGTTTTTCCTGTGGTCATGTATGGATGTGAGAGTTGGCCTGTGAAGAAGGCTGAGCACCAAAGAATTGATGCTTTTGAACTGTGGTGTTGGAGAAGACTCTTGTGAGTCCCTTGGACTGCAAGGAGATCCAACCAGTCCATTCTGAAGGAGATCAGCCCTGGGATTTTTTTGGAAGGAATGATGCTAAAGTTGAAACTCCAGTATTTTGGTCACCTCATGGGAAGAGTTGACTCACTGGAAAAGACTCTGATGCTGGGAGGGATTGGGGGCAGGAGGAGAAGGGGACGACAGAGGATGAGATGGCTGGATGGCATCACCGACTTGATGGACATGAGTTTGAGTCAACTCTGGAAGTTGGTGATGGACAGGGGGGTCACAAAGAGTAGGACATGACTGAGCGACTGAACTGAACTGAATGATTAGTAATGTTGAGCATCTTTTTATGTGCTTATTGGCCATTTATTTATCTTCTTCATAGAAATTTCTATTCAAGTCCTTTGCCCATTTCTGATTTGGTTTGCTTGCTTTTTGTTGTTGAATTTTAGGAGTTCCTTATATAGTCTGAAATATTCACCCCCTTAGCAGATATTTGATTTGTAATTCTTCTCTATCATCCTGTTGACTGTTTATTCTTTAATACTGTCCTCTGACACACAATTTTTCTAATTTTGATAAGATTTAAATTATTTTTTCTTCTGTTTCCCATGCCTTTAGTGCCATATCCAAGAATAACTGCCAAATCCAACATCTTGAGGCTTTTTCTAAGAATTTTAGTTTTGTCTCTTTGATGCATTTTGGGTTAATTTTTGCATATAGTGTTTAGATAAGGGTTAAGCTTCATTCTTTTGCCTGTGAATTTACAGTTTTCCCAACTCCATTTGTTGAAAAGACTATCTTTTTCTCATTGAATACAGAACTGGCATCCTTATAGAAAATCATTTGGCCATATATGGAAGGACCTCTCCAGTCTGCCCCACTGGTTAGTATGTCTGTCTTTATGTCACTAAGAACAGTGTACGCTTTTGATTACTATAGCTTTGCAGAAAAATCTGAAATCAGGAAGTGTGAGTCCTCTAAGTTTGTTCCTCTTTTTCAAGACAGTTTTGCAATTCAAGGTTCCTTGAGATTCCATATGAATTTTTGAACAAATTTTTCTATTTCTACAAAAAATATTGAAATTTTGATACGGGTTGCACTGAATCTGTAGATTGCTTTGGGTATTACTGACATTTTACCAATATTAAGCCTTCTAAGTGATAAACAAAGGCTGTCTTACCATTTCTAAACATCTTCTTTAATTTCTTTCAGCAATGTAAAGTTCTCATGGTATAAGTCTTTACCTCCTTGGTTAATATGATTAAATATTTTATTCTTCTGATTTACTGTAAACAGAACTGTTCATTTTTTTTTCAGATCGTTCATGATTAGTGAAGAAAAATCATCTTATTTTTAAATAAGATGGTTAGATAGCATCACCAACTCAACAGACATAAATTTGAGCAAACTCCAGGAGATAGTGGGAGGCAGAGGAGCCTGGCATGCTGCAATCCATGGGGTCACAAAGAATCAGAATGACTTAGCGACTGAACAACACCAACAACACGCACTACACAGATAAAAGATAAATACATCAAAAAGAAGAGAAATATATTGCAATTCTCCAAAGCTCAAGTTTAATCAGAAAGGAGATAAACTGTGTTTAAACAGTTTACATTATTCAAACAACCAGATTCTGAACTTTCCAAATTTTAAAAAATGTGAACATTTCATACTCTTCATTAAACTGTACTATAAAATGAAAGTAAATTTCCATGTATCTTCCTGTTGACCTGTGGTTTTCTTATTGCAAATATAATTTGCTTGAATTTTTTAAAAAAAATCACACCTTGTAACATATTCCACCAGAGATTCCATATATCAACAGAGAATTATCTTCTGATTTCTTATATTCTATTCCTTACATCTATGGGTTTTGCCAGATTCTGTCAGTATTCCAGGGACTTCCCTGTATACGGTTAAGAATCTGCCTGCCTGCTCTGCCAAAACTTCTCATCGCTGGAGGTATTCAACAGACATTCTATTTGGAGATTTCAATCCAGACTGGGAGGGTGAATGGAAAGAATTTAATTGATTTATGTCTTTTCCTTCTACCATTCTAGGATCATAGCAAATGAAGATGCCAAAAGACATCTGGAAGGTTTAAAAGTTAAATAAAATAACAAAATCAACAACAAAACAAAAACAGTAAAATGAAAACTTTTGGTTCAATAATGAAATGTAGCCAAAGTGGCTTTGCTGTAAACCTAAGAATGTGCAACTTGAATGTGAGGAAAAAGTTCTAAATTTACTTTCAGAATTTCAATTGTCCACACAAATTCCAAATCAGAACTCTATGAAAAACTATCAATAAACTATTTATTGAATTGCTATTATATTCCCAACATTATGCTAGGCACTAAAAACACAAAAACCAAAACAAATGTTCAGCTCCTGCTCTCACAGATCTCATCATGTAAATAGTAACATGCAGTCTGGAGGAGGCACCTCAGGTCAAGGGTGGGTAGTGAGGAAAATTCAGGAAAGGAAGAGGTGACCTGAGCTGAGTCTTAAAGAATAAGGAGGAGGTAGGAATGATCTCTTACTGTATTGGGCACTGGACTGTAGGTGTGCAGGCTAGAAGATTACTCAGATAAAATCTGTAGTTAGGTCAATAAGGGGGACATTGCTGCTCAGTTGCTAAGTGGTGTCTGATTTCTTTGTGACTCAACAGACTGCAGTAAATCAGGCTTCCCTTTTCTTCACCATTTCCTGGAGTTTGCTCAAACTCATCTCCACTGAATGGGTGATGCCATCCAACCATCTCATTTTTTGCCACCCCCTTCTCCTCCTGCCTTCAGTCTTTACCAGCATCAGGGTCTGTTCCAATGATTTGGTTCCTTGCATCTGACTGTCAAACCACTGGAGCATTAGCTTCGGCATCAATCCTTCCAATGAATATTCAGGGTTGATTTCCTTTAGGATTAACTATTTCAGTCTTTACCAGCATCAGGGTCTGTTCCAATGATTTGGTTCCTTGCATCTGACTGTCAAACCACTGGAGCATTAGCTTCGGCATCAATCCTTCCAATGAATATTCAGGGTTGATTTCCTTTAGGATTAACTAGTTTGATCTCCTTGCTGTTCAAGGGACTCTCAAGAGCCTTCTCCAGTGCCACAGTTCAAAAGCATCAGTTCTTCAGCGATCAGCCTTCTTTCTGGTCCAACTCTCACATCCCTACCTGATTACTGAAAAGACCATCAGTTCAGTTCAGTCGCTCAGTCGTGTCCGCCTCTTTGCGACCCCATGAATCGCAGCACGCCAGGCCTCCCTGTCCATCACCATCACCCGGAGTTCACTCAGACTCACGTCCATCAAGTCCGTNACTGCTGAGTTTTCCAAATTTGCTGGCATATTGAGTGCAGCACTTTCACAGCATCATCTTTCAGGATTTGAAACAGCTCAACTGGAATTCCATCACCTCCACTAGCTTTGTTCGTAGTGATGCTTTCTAAGGCCCACTTGACTTCACATTCCAAGATGTCTGGCTCTAGATTAGTGATCACATCATCATGATTATCTGGGTCGTGAAGATCTTTTTTGTACAGTTCTTCCGTGTATTCTTGCCACCTCTTCTTAATATCTTCTGCTTCTGTTAGGTCCATACCATTTCTGTCCTTTATCGAGCCCATCCTTGCATGAAATGTTCCCTTGGTATCTTTGATTTTCTTGAAGAGATCTCTAGTCTTTCCCATTCTGTTCTTATAGCTTTGACTATATGGACCTTCATCAGTAAAGTGATATCTTTGCTTTTTAATATGCTATCTAGGTTTGTCCCTTTCTTTCCAGGAGCAAGTGTCTTTTAATTTCATGGCTGCAGTCACCATTGGCAATGATTTTGGAGCCCAACGCCATAAAGTCTTTCATTGTTTTCATTTATTGCCATGAAGGATGGTCCCATCTATTTGCCATGAATGATGGGACCAGATGCCATGATCTTAGTTTTCTGAATGTTGAGTTTTAAGTCAGCTTCTCCACTCTCCTCTTTCACTTTCATCAAGAGGCTCTTTAGTTCTTCTTTGCCTTCTGCCATAAGGGTGGTGTCATCTACATATCTGAGGCTGTTGATACTTCTACTGGCAGTCCTGATTCCAGCTTGTACTTCATCCAGTCTGGCATTTCGCGTAATGTACACTGCCTTTAAGCTAAATAAGCAGAGTGACAATCTATAGCTGTGACATACTCCTTTTCCAATTTGAAACCAGTCCATTGTTCCATGTCTGGTTCTACTGGTACTTCTTGACCTGCATACAGGTTTCTTGGGACACAGGAAAGGTGATCTCATATTCCCATTTTTTTTCAAGAATTTTCCACAGTTTGTTGTGACCCACATGGTCAAAGGCTTTAACATAGTCAGTGAAGTAAAGTAGATGTTTTTCTGGAATTCTCTAGTTTTTTCTATGATCCAGTGGATACTGGCATTTGATCTCTGGTTCCTCTGTCTTTTCTAAATCCAGCTTGTACATCTGGAAGTTCTTCGTTCACATACTGCTGAAGTCTTGCTTGAAGGATTTTGAGCAATTATCTTGCTAGCATGTGAAATGAGCACAATTGTATGGTAGTTTGAACATTCTTTGGCATTGCCTTTCTTTGGGATTGGAATGAAAACTGACCTTCTCCAGTCCTGTGGCCACTGCTGAGTTTTCCAAATTTGCTGGCATACTGAGTGCAGCACATTAACAGCATCATCTTTTAGGATTTAAAATAGTTCCAGTGGAATTTCATCACTTCCACTAGCTTTGTTCACAGCAATGCTTCCTAAGGTCCAGTTGACTTCACACTCCAGGATGTCTGGTGCTAGGTGAGTGACCCCACCATTGTGGTTATCCAAGTCATTAAGATCCTTTTTATACAGTTCTTCTGTGTACTCTTGCCACCTCTTCTTAATATCTTCTGCTTCTGTTAGGTCCATTCCATTTCTGTCCTTTATTGAACCCATCTTTGCATGAAATGTTCCCTTGGTAGCTCTCTTTTAGAAGAGATCTCTAGTTGTTCCCATTCTATTGTTTTCCTCTATTTCTTTGCACTGTTCACTTAAGAAGGCTTTCTTATCTCTCCCTATTATTCTTTGAAACTCTGCATTCAGTTGGGCATATCTTTCTCTTCTTTCTCCTTGCCTTTCACTTCTTTTCTTTTCTCAGCTAACTGCAGGGCCTCCTCAGACAACCATTTTGCTTTCTTGCTTTTCTTTTTCTTTGGGATGGTTTTGGTCACTGCCTCCATAACAGAAGAAGCAAGAATCGCAATCCTACGGCCTCCAGAATGAAAACCACATCACAGAAAACTAACCAAAATGATCACATGGATGCCTTATGTAACTTAATGACTCTTATCCGCCATGCTGTGTAGGGCCACCCTAGATGGTTGAGTCATGGTCGAGAGTTCTGACAAAATGTGGTCTACTGGAGAAGGGAATGACAAACTCCTTCAGTATTCTTGCCTTGAGAACCCCATTAACAATATGAAAAGGCAAAGAGATATGAAACTAGAGATGAGCCCCTCAAGTCAGTAGGCATCCAATATGCTACTGGGTAAGAGTACAGAAATAGCTTTAGAAAAGAGGCTGAGCCAAAGCAAAAACAATGACCAGTTGTGGATGTTTCTGGTGGTGAAAGTCAAGTCCAATGCTGTAAAGAAACATACTGTTAGGAACCTGGAATGTTAGGTCCATGAATCAAGATAAATTGGATATGGTCAAACAAGAGGTGGCGAGAGTGAACATCAACATTTTAGCTATCAGTGAACTAAAATGGACTGGAATGGGAGAATTTAATTCAGATGACCATTATATCTACTACTGTGGGCAAGAATCCCTTAGAAGAAATGGAGTAATTTCTTAATTACTCCATAATTACTATTAATTACCATAATCAACAAGAGTCCAAAATGTAGTACTTGGGTGCAGTCTCACAAATGACAGGATGATCTCAGTTCCTTTCCCAGGCAATCCATTCAATATCACAGTAATCCAAGCCTATGCCTCAACCACTAATGCCAAAGATGAAGTTGAACAGTTCTATGAAGACCTAAAGGGAAAAGACCTAGAACTAACACCAAACAAAGATGTCCACTTTATCATAGGGGACTGAAATCCAAAAGTAGGAAGTTATGAGATACCTGGAGTTAATAGGAAAGTTTGGCCTTGGAGTACAAAATGAGTACAAAATGGCAGGGCCAAGACTAACAGAGTTTTGCCAAGAGAATGCACCACTGGTCATAGCAAACACCCTCTTCCAACAACACGAGAGATGACTCTACATATGGACATCACCAGATGGTCAATATTGAAGATGGAGAAGCTCTATACAGTCAGCAAAAACAAGACCTGGAACCGACTGTGGCTCAGATCATGAGCTTCTTATTGCAAAATTCACACTTAAATTGAAGAAAGTACAGAAAACCACTAGGTCATTCAGGTGTGGCCTAAATCAAATCCCTTGTGATTATACAGTAGAAGTGACAAATAGAGTCAAGAGATTAAATCTGAGAGATACAGTAGGGTGGAAAGCCATATGAAAAACTACTTAAAAAACAGTAAGATAAAATGTTATAAAACAGAAATGTTATAAATACAGACTCAATGAGGAAGAGGAACACAGCACAGGAAAGGCAGCACACTGATGCCAGCGTCTGAGCTGGATTAGGGAAGGGTTGCAGATGCTCAATGGGCCACAACCCAGGGAAGATACAAAAGTGTGACATGAAAGACATCTAGGGTGGTTGGAATCTGCATGTGGTTTAATTTGGCTAAAATTGATATGCAGCCAAAGAAGGAGTAGGAAGAGAAATACAGTGAGAAAGGAAGGAAGAAATGATACTATAAATGCAACTGGGAGATGCTAGTGACAAAACCTTCTTATTTCTTTTTCTGAAAAAACTTTATTTTTAATTTGAATGTTAAGAATTTTTCTTATTCCTCTGTGGGAATACTTGATTCATGAAATATAGTAACTTTCGTTATTGCAAACACTTTTTTTAAACTTAAGTTTTATTCACTTTAAATTTACCTAATTTTTAAAGTTTGATATAAAGTAATTGCTTTTTTGTAATTGATACCTCTGTTTTTATGCTCATAAAGTCCAGTTGGAATGTAACTACAAGAAATATTATTAAGATCCAACACAAGGTAAAATAGGAGGAGGAGAACCAAGGTAGATTCGATTAACAGCATGTGAGAAGAGAAAAAGTAGGAGAGAAAAGCACTGTCTGGAAGGCAAGATGCATTAAAGCACAACTTCCCAACTAACGAGCCCAAGTTGAGTCAGCTGAAGATGGAGGAACAATACTAAAAGATTATTTTCAAGGTTCAAAGGAGACAAATCTACATTTGCTTTTCCAAGAGTTAGAGTTGTTTCCAGTTTCCATAGATTTATAAAATACTAAGTTTTCTGATAAGTCCAAGAATCTTAGCATATCTATGACTTTGATGGTTTCATTAAAACAGCAATTATCAAACTGAATTCCATTCTAATTCCACATGATTCCAATTCCTTTTTCCTCCTAGTAAACTCCCAAGTTTTCTTTGGTAGACCTACTTTTTCCTCTAAATGCTATGACGAACTAAAAATTTAACTTAAACAAGTTCAAGAACACCTTTTGGTTGTTTCAACTTCCACTTTTGTGGCTTTTAAGAATCTATGACAGTCTACTTTGACATAAGCTTTTGGATATATCCAAAAACTGATGAGAAAAACAGTGAATACAATGCAGATATCTAACCTTATTAACTTAAAGGTAACAGTAAAATATAAATTCACTCTGACTACAGAAAACAGATTACTCACCTGCGACCACATTCTGAATATTTACCAATGTTTTTTAATATTAAGGCAGCTGTTAGTCGGATGTGTTTAGTTATTGGTCCCTCTTTTTCATCCTTAAAAAGGAAAAGAAAAGAAAAAGAATAAAGATCTAAATCATACAGTGTTCACACCTTCACAGTTAAGGCTTCCAAGACTTACTTACTGTAAAATCTCGAAAGACAAGATTTCTCGATCCTCTCCTTAGAGCCATAAGGGCAGCACTGGGATGGTTCACAATGGCCTTTTGTGCTCTAGGAGTTGAGCTTGTGCCCCCTACAGCTGGCTGCCTAAATTGACCAGGGAGAGGAAGAGACTGTTAACATGACAGTTCAGGCAGACTGACAACAAATGACCAACCTGCCAAACCTGAATGTGGTTACTGAAGTAGACACAGCGTGAGTAAAAGCCGGTGGCCCAGCGGTAATACTTACTCTTTGTGCCAAATGAGGCAAAAGGGTTCGTGGTCTTTTATTTGCAATCTATCAACTTTAAAGCAAACAACAGATGTCCTAGTACAACCCATATATATATAAATACAACATAGCTTAAAAGTTGAGTTCACATCTTTGAATGCAATGTAAAGATGTTAACATAGAATAGTCTACAAGTTGAGCTGCAAATTAGTTTTGCTAAATGGTACCTACAAGTAAAATATACCTCCTAAGAGTGTACTGGTATATGTATAGGTCACCTAGGAAAAGATAATCTAATACAATAATAACATGAAATTATACTAACTACTACATTTCAAACTATTACTATCTTATAGAATTTTTTATTAACCAATTTCAATCAATCATTTCAGTATAGCTCTATTGTCCTTTAGCAAAGATGGAGGGACTGCAGAGACAGATTTTATAAAAATCAGATTCAAACTACTCTAGGTTTCCTTTGCCACAGAGAAAAACCGCATCAGGCTCTGTTGTATTCTGCTGAGGCAACAGTGATGAGAGAACTGGCTCCCAGGGAGAAAGTCCTGTTTCTGCCCCTCACTGGCTGCATGACTTTGAACCGTTGAATTTGCCCCTTTGTGCTTCAGGTTTCACATCTGTAAAGTGGGGATATTTCTGGCATTTTTTTACATGAGTAAACTAATTCTGAATATTAAGTTAACATAAAAGCAATCTCTACATTGTAAGCTAGTTTTTGTCTATATCTACATATAGATTTCTCTAGATAAAGATCTATGTATCGACACAAATAAAAATTATTATTGACTTTATGTATCAATGACAGATTTTTTATTATAACGGATATACCACAATAATCCTCCAAATTTGAACAAAATCAAACATATTGCAGCATACTATTATAAGCTACATAGAAGTGAAGTGAAAGTCACTCAGTCATGTCCGATTCTTTGTGACCCCATGAACTGCAGCCCACCAGACACCTCTGTCCATGGAATTCACCAGGCTAGAATACTGGAGTGGGTTGCCATTTCCTTCTCCAGGGGATCTTCCCAACTCAGGGATTGAACCTGGGTCTCCTGCATTAGAGACAGATTCTTTACCATCTGAGCCACCAGGGAAGCTGAAAGCTACATTAATAAATACAAATTAAATACAGTTCACCCTTGAACAACATAGGAGTTTGGGTACCCACTCTCCCTGTAGTCAAAAATACGGGTATAACTTTACACTTGAACCCCCATACCTGCAATTCCATATCTGTGGATTCAACCAACCAGAGATGGTGCAGCACCACAGTATTTACTGTGACAAATATCCACTTGTTAGCAGATCCTCCCAGTTGATACCTGTGTTGTTCATGGGTCAACTGTACAGTGAAAATTATAGAAAAAAGTATTGGGCAGAAAAGTGACTTTCCACTGATTTGAGGGTAAATCCAAACTCATGTTTATGGCTTATGAAAGCCTCAGCTATTTTTTTCCTCATTCTATAGATCTCAGTTTGGATTCACTTTCTATCAGAAAGCCTTCTATGGTCTCCTACATTGGTGTAGGTGGGCTTTCACAGTGTCCTGTGCATTTGATGCCATTTAATAAGAATCATCTATATCTCTCATTGTATCTCCAGACTTGAGAACAGCAAAACATATCTTGGTCATGTATACTTCATGTCATATTTTAGTGCCCAGCTGAGGAATGAATAGTAATGGAGAGAATAAAAAATAATGGGATGAATAAAGTATGTAAGCAGCTTCTGGTGTTCCCACCCTTGTAGTTCTGTCTAGAATTTGAGCTCTCTGAAGTTAGACTAAACCATGTTTGGCATAATGTTCAGTACACAGCAATATCTCAGCAAATGTTGACAAATTAATTTATCTTCATATTATAATAATTAAAATACAACTATCCCTTGGTATTCATGGGGGACTGGTTCCAGGACCCCCTGAGGATACCAAAATCCTAAAGCCAGTCCCAGACAGATACCAAGCGATAACAGTATTTGCATATAACCTACACACATCCTCTTGTGTGTTTTAAATCATTCAGATTACTTATATACTCAGTACAATGCAAATGATATGTAAACAGTTGCTGCTGCTGCTGCTGCTAAGTCGCTTCAGTCGTGTCCGACTCTGTGCGACCCCACAGATGGCAGCCCACCAGGCTCCGCCGTCCCTGGGATTCTCCAGGCAAGAACACTGGAGTGGGTTGCCATTTCCCTCTCCAATGCAGGAAAGTGAAAAGTGAAAGTGAAGTCACTGAGTCGTGTCCAACTCTCAGCGACCCCATGGACTGCAGCCTACCAGGCTCCTCCGTCCATGGGATTTTCCAGGCAAGAGTACTGGAGTGGGGTGCCATTGCCTTCTCCTAGTACATGGCAAATTCAAATTTGCTTCTTAGAATTTCCTGAAAAAAAGTTTTTTCAAAT
Source organism: Cephalophus harveyi (assembly GCA_006410635.1). Classification (NCBI taxonomy): domain Eukaryota; kingdom Metazoa; phylum Chordata; class Mammalia; order Artiodactyla; family Bovidae; genus Cephalophus; species Cephalophus harveyi. The sequence continues at coordinate 54,561 of SJYT01052057.1, read as the reverse complement.
ATTTTTGATCCCTGGTTGGTTGAATCCTCAGATGCTGAACCTGAAGCTCTGGAGGGCTAACTGTATTATTTAGAATTAAAGGCCTCAGCTGGAAACTATAAAATAGGAGATACTATGTAAATCTAATAAAAACCTTATAGGAATCCAGCCAACTCAGAACTTGACTACAAGGTATTATAAGTGTTCATGGAAATAAAAGGTAAATGAATGACAAATAGTAAACGTGACATATACATTTTACGTTCGACCGTCACATGCCACTTTAGCCTCTCCTCAGGAGTAGTTATAGGAATAAATCTCTCTGCCATTATCAAGTACATGTTCAACTCCTCTCCCAAAGGACACAGAACCAAATATTTATTTCCAATCTACAAAGCATTTCTCATAGATCATCTGCCATTACTACCAAATGACTTGTCTACAAAGTGGAATCAAAATATTAGAGCTATAAGGTATTATATATCATGTGGTCCAGCCAATATAAAATGTGATTCCTTCTCCTATGCCGGAGAAGGCAATGGCACCCCACTCCAGTACTCTTGCCTTGAAAATCCAATGGATGGAGGAGCCTGGTGGGCTGCAGTCCATGGGGTCGCTAAGAGTTGGACACGACTGAGCGACTTCACTTTCACTTTTCACTTTCATGCATTGGAGAAGGAAATGGCAACCCACTCCAGTATTCTTGCCTGGAGAATCCTAGGGACAGGGGAGCTTGGCGGGCTGCCATCTATGGGGTCGCACAGAGTCAGACACGACTGAAGCGACTCAGCAGCAGCAGCAGGGCACTTATGTACTTTGAACAGGGTCACATACATAGCTGGACTACAACCCAGGTTTCCTGTCTCCTGACATGCTGAATTGCCTTTTATTTAAATGCGCAACAGGAAGTAAACTCATTTTCCTTACTTGGTAGAAGATTTTTGACTTCCTGCTTGTCCTGGTTCATCTTGTTTTAATCCTGCAAGCAGGGCATCCTTTGAACAGTGCTTGTCCTTTTTAAGAAAACGGAAGTAAAAAACATAAGCATCAAGATCTCTAATGCAACCAAATTAGCTACAAATCAAATAGTATTAAGAAAGTATACCTGTAAGTGAGTGATGAAAGAAAACCTCTGTCGTTGAAAAGGCTCACAACCTTCCCAAAGACACTGCCCTGGATATACGTCTTTTCCTCCATGTTCAGTTGCTGCATGGTAGAAAACCTGTGAGGGGGTCTGAAACCACCTACGAAAAATAAAAGTAGTAGAAATGTTCTTTAAAATAGAAAATCTGCTCTCTTAATACAAAAGCTCCAGAACAAATAATGAGCAAGACAGTACAAATAAATATCATTTCAAATAATATTTTTAAAATTTCTGCTTGTACTTAAAAGTCAAATACTCAAAAGTTCTGAACACTTCTGGTAATTAGATATAATAAGCTTAATATTTCACTCTCATTTCCCTAACTTCAACAAAAGTCAGTTGAGAATCTCTTGAAAGTAGATAAAATTTCATTTGAAAACACAACAAAACATAATCTTATAAACAAATACCATACTCTGTTGTACTTTTAGAAGCTGCTCAAGCATTTACCAGACTTCATATCACATATAATAAAACTCCAGCATATTCAATCTAAAAATCTAAATGCTATAAATTTTGGTGAGTCTGGCTCTTAAGTTGAATTCACATTTTGTATGTCCATCCATGTTTAAGAAGTCATGTCTCTTGTTTCTCCAACATCATACCTTACTCAGTTACAGACCTTGAGGTTTAATAATACAAATACCTGAGTATATCTGGCCAAGGACAGAAATCTGAAGAAAATCAGATACTGTACTACTCCCTTGTTAAATAGAATATATATATAGCAATGAGAGAATACTGGAATCCAGACAGCAAAGACTACATTAAAAGACTTCAATTACTAACTACTAACTCAAATATTTATATAGTCAATATCTTTAAAGTTTATAGCAGAACTCTCTCAGAATTGAATTTTTTATGGATGTCAGATAAACATGTCTATATCTGAGCCAATTTCTGATGTGGAGCACATACATAATATTTCAAATTAATATTCCTTCAGGAAATAAATGATAGGCATTAAAAAAAAATTTTAATCAAAAGAACTGAATACTTAAGTATAAAAGATGATGTTAAAAACCATTGTAACTGACATATTTCATTCCATCTATATAAATAATTCATCTATATAAATAATTTCTGATAGTTTTATTATAAAACTATCATGGATTCAAAGAAATAATACAGTTTAAAGTGACATACTACCAAAATGATCTACAGAGTAAATGCATTCCATACCAAAATTCCAATGGCATTTCTGACAGAAATAGAACAATTAACCCTAACATTTGTATACAATCACAAAAGATCCCAAAAAGCTAGAGCAATCCTGAGAAACATGAAAAGTTGGAGGCATCATGTGCCCTAATTTCAAACTATATTACAAAGCTATAGTAATCAAAACAGTATGGTATTTGCATAAAAACAGACACATAGAACAGAGAGCCCAGAAATAAATTCATGGATATATATCAATTAATTTATATAAAGAAGTAAAAAATATATAATAGAAAACAATGCCTTCAATCAGAAATGTTGGTAACAATGCATAGCCACATGCAAAAAAAAAAAAAAAAAAAAAAGAAACTTAGCTACTCTTTCATACCATACCAAAAAAAAAAATTAACTCAGAATGGATTAAAGACTGGAATGTAAGGAATGAAATCATAAAAGTCCTAGAAGAAAACAGAAGTGTTAAGTTGCTGAACACAAGCTTCAGCAATGATTTTTGCAGATTTGATACTGATACCAAAAACAAAGGCAACAATAAACAAAAATAAGCAAAAATAAATAGGTGGGACCACATCAAACTAAAAAGCATCTGTGAAAGCAATGGAAACAATCAACAAAGTAAAAGGACAATGTACTGAATGGGAGAAAATATTTACAAATCATATATCTCATAATGGGTTAACATCCAAAGTACATAAGGAACGCATACAGCTCAGGAGCAAAAATCCCCAAATTTTAAAATGGGTAGAGGTTCTAATTAGACACTTTTCCAAAGAAGACATACAGGTACATGAAGAAATCAATACCAAAACCACAATGAGATGTTACCTCATATATGTTAGGAATACTACCCTATCAAAAACACAAGAAGAAATATTGTTGAGGATATAGAGAAAAACAAAACCCCCTGTCCCTGTGCACCCTAAGTGAGAATGTAAACTAGTGTGGCTACTGTGAAAAACAATATAGAGATTTCTCAAAATATTAAAAACAGAACTACCATATGATCCAGCAATTCCCACTCTGGATATTTACCAAATAAATGAAAACACTAACTTGAAAAGATATGTACACCCCCATGTTCACTGTAGCATTATTTACAAAAGCCAAGATACAGAAACCTCAGTATCCATGACAAGCCAAAACAGTGCATTAAAAAGCATAGATATCACTTTGTTGACAAAGATCCATATAGTCAAAGCTATGGTTTTTCCAGTAGTCATGTAGAGATGGGAGAGTTGGGCCATAAAGAAGGCTGAGCACTGAAGAACTGATGCTTTCGAACTGTGGTTCTGGAGAAGACTCTTGAGAGTCCCTTCAACTGCAAAAAGATCAAATCAGTCCATTCTAAGGGAAATCAACCCTGAATATTCACTGGAAGGACTGATGGTGAAACTGAAGCTCCAATACTTTGGTCACCTGATGTGAAGAGCCAACTCATTGGAAAAGACCCTGATGCTGGGAAAGATTGAGGGCAGGAGGAGAAGGGTGTAAGAGAGGATGAGATGGCTGGATGGCATTATTAACTCAACAGACATGAATTTGAGCAAACTCTGGGAGAAGTGAATGACAGGGAAGCCTGGTGTGCCGCAGTCCATGGGTTTGCAAAGAGTTGGACATGACTTAGTGACTAAACAATGGGTTCATCAACAGATGAATGGAAAGAAAATGTGGTACACAAAGAGAGATATTATATTGCCATGAAGAAAGGAGAAAATCTTGCCATCTGTAACCTGGATAGCCTCAAGGGAATCATGCTAAGTGAAATATGTCAAAGAAAGAAAGACAAGTATCATACGAACTCATTTAATATGTGGAAGGTGAAAAAAAGAAAAACAAACAAACAAAAAAAACAAACCCTCCCACTAAGGTCAAAGGTAAAGAGAAGAGACTGGTGGTTGTCAGAAGCAGGAGATGGGGGCAGGATATAAAATAGGTGAAGGAAGTCTAAAAGTACAAAACGAATCTGCCTGGAATGAGGGAGATCCAGGTTTGATCCCTGGGTTGGAAAGATCTTCTGGAGAAGGGAATGGCTCCCCACTCCAGTACTCTTGCCTGGAGAATTCCATAGTGGGCTATAGTCCATGAGGTCACAAAGAATCGGACACAACTGAGCATCTAACACTTTCACTCATAATGCTATTTCATTAATATGAAATAATGACTGGAACACTACTATTATAAGAAGACAGTTCTCATTGTACTTTTAAGATTTTACCTAAACACTATTAATTTACTAACTGAAAAGTAAAACTGTTTACATACACCACACACACACACACACACACAAATCAAACTCCAAATGTACTATGACTTGTCAGAGTCAAAATGTTATCTATTTTAAATTATTTTGCAATACATTAAGTGAAGCAAGTTTATTTACAATACATAAAACTGATGAATCTACTGGTGAAAAGAAACAAGGATGAAGTTAGTCCTTCTTTAAATCAATTTAAACTACTCAACACACACAACTCTGTGTGCATGTGGTTTTAAGACAACAGGAATTTTTAAGTGCTCAATTTTCCTGTTAAACACAGGGTCTCTTATGTCCCTCTTACCTATGGTGTTTCCATTCATCCTAATTCTATATTCTATTCATCTAACTGTTTAAGTCATACAAACCAGACTTTAACTGAATATGGTACAAGGTGAAGTTCTAAAATAGTGATGAAGCTGGCTACAATGATCATATGAAGATGGAAAGATATTAAGGTTTCCAAATCCACTAAGTGGAATATTTGGACTTAAAATGCATAAATGTAATTTCAACTTAAAATAATGAGTTTTCAGGGAACTTTATTTTTTTCTGAGATGGAGAAGAATAAGACATGAAGTGGTATATCACTAATGTCTACCACTGTGTCTAAACAACTTCCCTTACTTCTATCTATCAACAACCTACCCGGTCCCCTGAAACAAGCAACACGTTCATTTGAGATCAGAAAAATTCATAAAAGCAACCAAATGAAAATAAAAATTTTCTGGGATTCAATTACCTAAACTGCTAACATTTGGTTGTTGTTGCTGTTTAATCTTAAGTTGTGTCTGACTCTTTGTGAGTCCATGGCCTGTAGCTCACCAGGCTCCTCTGTCCAAGGGATTTCCTAGGCAAGAATACTGGAGTGAGTTGTCATTTCCTTCTCTGGTGGATTTCCTGACCCAGGGATCAAGTCCACATCTCCTGAACTGCAGGTAGGTTTTTTACTGCTGAGGTACCATAAGTCTTCACTTTGTATTGTGTTTTTTAAACAAAATTGAGGCGTATTGTTGTTTTTTTTTAATTGAAGCAGAGTTGATTTACAATGTTGTGTTAGTTTCTGGTATACAATAGGTGATTCAGTTATATACATATTCTTCTTCATATTCTTTTCCATAATGGTTTCCCTGGTGGCTCAGAGGGTAAATCGTCTGCCTGCAATGCGGGAGAGCTCGGTTTGATCCCTGGGTTGGGAAGATCCCCGGGAGAAGGAAATAGCAACCCATTCCGGTACTCTTGCCTGGAAAATCCCATGGATGGAGAAGCCTGGTAGGCTATACAGTCCATGGGGGTTGCAAAGAGTCGGACATGACTGAGTGACTTTCACTTTCACTGAATTTAATAAGACCTTGCTATTTGTCTAATTTATATATAGTAAACTATATCTGTTAATTCCAGACTCCTAATTTATCCGTGCCCCACCTCCTTTTCTGTTCCATAACCATAGTTTGTTTTCTAAATCTGTGAGTCTAAGACTGGGTCTGTTACTAATATAATTTTATATTCCACTGCCATTGTATGGTTATATGATGCCTTTGTACAAATAAAAAGAATGTCCTTCCTTAAGATGCTTTATCACCATCTGTGGAAAACTGTTGTAATAAATACGCAACTTCTGGCATGTACAATGTGAACGTTGCCTCCTCTCCTCCCCAAACACACTTTGGGGACAAACAACCATAGGTAGGGGAACTAAGCAAATAACTTCACTCCAAAACTCATTTTACTTACTGTTATTCTAGCTTTCAGGGTGGTTGTAGGAATTAAATATGGTGATACGTGTAGAATTATTTGGCAAATAGTATGCCAACAATAAATGAGAGCTATTCTCAACATAATCATTATTAGTAGTAGTAGTAGTTGTAGTGGTAGCAGTGGTAGCCTCTTTCATTCTAACCTTGCCCACCTTGTTACTCATGTACTCTGAGATCTTTTCCCAAGCTATTTCAACATAGTCATACCTTGCTCAGTAAAGTTTATTAGTCTATCTCCAAGTTAATGGTCCCTGTTATCAACTATTACTCACAATTCATTCTATTAATTTCTGCACCCAAAACCACTCCCCACAGAGACTGCTCCAAACTTTTCACCTTTTGTTAAACACTGAACTTCATCTTCACCTGTATTCATGTGAATTTGTGAATTAAATGATTTTTACATCTCTGGGTGGGGGGACAGGCTATTACTGAAAGAACTTGTTACTCTGTTAGAGCTTCCTAAACTTCCTTTTTCTTTATATTACATCTTCTGTCATTAATCATTTTTCCTTCCTTTGAATAACAGCCAGAAGTAGTCACTGTGCCCAGGGTAACTCCTTCATTTACATACTGAATTCTATTTTGTTTCTTCATAAACTATCCCTTATTTTGCATCTTCTATCTTTCTGTTTCTCCTGAATCTTCTACTAAAATATAATATAAATGCGACTCCAACTAAAAACAGCAGAAACACTTTTTTTGGGATCCTGTTACTTTCTCAAAATATAGAAACTAGATTTACAGTATCAGGTAAAGTGATACCGAATTTAATACCTAGTACATTTGTTAGAGTAAACATATCCAACACTTTTTCTCAGTCACTGGGCATCTTTCAAAGATATATATATTATTTTCAATTACATCATCAATACAATTTATAATGCCTAATCTCCTGCTCATTACTCAAATAGTCACAGCTAAAGCTCAGGATGAGCCTTTATTCTTTCACTGAAATCCCCTTCAGCCAAATTCTTTTTTTCCTTTATCCTAGTGAAAAGCTGTTTGGTTCAACTGAACAAGTTATTCAATAAGGGTACTAGGTGCAAGTTTTCTGATTTTAATTCCCCTCAGCAACCACTTGAGGTTAAAACACTTACTACCAGAACTTTTAAGAGCCAAAACCCATGACGTTATTGGCATAATCTATACCAATACTTTGGCCACCTAATGCGAACAGCTGACTCATTGGAAAAGATCCTGATGCTGGGAAGGATTGGAGGGAGGAGGAGAAGAGGACGACAGAGGATGAGACGGCTGGATGGCATCACTGACTCAATGCACATGAGTTTGGGTGAACTCCGGGAGTTGGTGATGGACAGGGAGGCCTGGCATGCTGTGATTCATGGGGTCCCAAAGAGTTGGATATGACTGAGCGACTGAACTGAACTGATACTATGATTACTAATATCATTTTCCTACCATCAAACACTTTATTAGGCATCATGAAAACATAACTGAAGTAGATAAAGTACACTGTTTCTATTATTTTCAGTTCAGTTCAGTTGCTCAGTCGTGTCCAACTCTTTGCGACCCCATGAATCGCAGCACGCCAGGCCTCCCTCTCCATCACCAACTCCCGAGTTCACTCAGACAACGTCCATCGAGTCAGTGATTCCATCCAGCCATCTCATCTCCATCGTCCCCTTCTCCTTCTGCCCTCAATCCCTCCCAGCGTCAGAGTCTTTTCCAATGAGTCAACTCTTCGCATGAGCTGGCCAAAGTACTGGAGTTTCAGCTTTAGCATCATTCCTTCCAAAGAAATCCCAGGGTTGATCTCC
>SJYT01052057.1:27270-45716 GCA_006410635.1 Cephalophus harveyi | reverse complement strand
AGTCTGAATTTGGCAATAAGGAGTTCATGATCTGAGCCACAGTTTGCTCCTGGTCTTGTTTTTGTTGACTGTATAGAGCTTCTCCATCTTTGGCTGCAAAGAATATAATCAATCTGATTTCGGCGTTGACCATCTGGTGATGTCCATGTGTCGAGTCTTCTCTTGTGTTGTTGGAAGAGGGTGTTTGCTATGACCAGTACATTTTCTTGGCAAAACTCTATTAGTCTTGGCCCTGCTTCATTCCATATTCCAAGCCCAATTCTGCCTGTTACTCCAGGTGTTTCTTGACTTCCTACTTTTGCATTCCACTCCCCTACTGAAAAGGACATCTTTTCTGGGTGTTAGTTCTAAAAAGATCTTGTAGGTCTTCATAGAACCGTTCAACTTCAGCTTCTTCAGCGTTACTGGTTGGGGCACAGACTTGGATTACTGTGATATTGAATGGTTTGCCTTGGAGACAAACAGAGATCATTCTGTCGTTTTTGAGATTGCATCCAAGTACTGCATTTCGGACTCTTTTGTTGACCATGATGGCGACTCCATTTCTTCTAAGGGATTCCTGCCCGCAGTAGTAGATATAATGGTCATCTGAGTTAAAGTCAGTTAACTGAACTGTTAACTGACTTTAACTTCCATTCCAGTCCATTTTAGTTCGCTGATTCCTAAAATGTCAGCGTTCACTCTTGCCATCTCTTGTTTGACCACTTCCAATTTGCCTTGATTCATGGACCTAACATTCCAGGTTCCTATGCAATATTGCTCTTTACAGCATCGGACCTTGCTTCTGTCACTAGTCCCTTCCACAACTGGGTTTTGTTTTTGCTTTGGCTCCATCCCTTCATTCTTTCTGGAGTTATTTCTTCACTGATCTCCAGTTGCATATTGGGTACCTACCGACCTGGGGAGTTCCTCTTTCAGTATCCTATCATTTTGCCGTTTCATACTGTTCATGGGGTTCTCAAGGCAAGAATACTGAAGTGGCTTACCATTCCCTTTTCCAGTGGACCACATTCTGTCAGACCTCTCCACCATGACCTGCCCGTCTTGGGTGGCCCCATGGGTGTGGCTTAGCTTCATCGAGTTAGACAAGGCTGTGGTCCTAGTGTGATCAGGAATGGGCAAGAGGTCTACCCCACGTCCGAGGTAAGGGACAGCGGCCAGGAGAAGCAACCCTACGTCCAAGAAACAGTGGCTGCACAGGCGCAGGAGGGCTTAGAGGAGCTATTCCACGTTCAAGGTCAGGAGGGTTGGCGGTGAGGAGATACCCCTCATCCAAGGTAAGGAGCAGCGGCTGTGCTTTGCTGGAGCAGCTGTGAAGAGATACCCCATGTCCAAGGTAAGAGAAACCCAAGTAAGACGGTAAGTGTTGCAAGAAGGCATCAGAGGACAGACACAGTGAAACCATAATCACAGAAAACTAGTCAATCTAATCATACTAGAACCACGGCCTTCTATTATTTTAAGATGTCCTTATTTAAAATCCTTCAATCAATGCAGGAGGTTATATATTAATAGTATATATTATAATATTGTAATGATTTACCATATGTAAAAGAACAGTTTAAAAACAAACATCTGTAGCTATAAAGCTAAGATTATTTCCTCTGTCTTTAAAACAAAACTAAAAGGGCTGAAAATAGCACTTTAGTTCAGATATTCTCATTTACAGTTTTCTTAATTGCTCAAGTTCTTGGCAAGTTATTTTTCCTTAATGACCAAAAAATACTCCATGTCCCTCTTAATAGCCCTCTTTCTGCAAAATAATTTAATTTGACTTAAAACACATGGGATAGATACTGTGTGGAAAAATTTTCATTTAAAAGCAAAATATGCATTTAATAAATTCACTAAATGATATGTCAAAAAATCTACATTGCAAACACATTTTAGTTTTTAAAACGGCTGTATTATTAGTTGTAAAAAGCAATATTACTAGTTGGAAACTAAATGCTTCTGTTGCTGCTGACATGAATTCTCTACTCCCAGCTTCTTTGCCCCAGTCAACTCAGATTCAAAGCCACAGGTACAAACGACTGACTGACTGGCTTAGTTGCCAAAGGAAATGAGGAAAGATGCAAGTATTTGGTCTATTTTTGGCTTTTGGAGAGAGAGATTGTACCTCCCAGTAATTCTCAATTTATGGAAAGTATTTCAACTGAAGAAGAAGGTTCCAGTGGAAGACAGCCAAAACCAACAGTCTTTAGCTCTGCTTCTTTTCCTCTTAACAAGTAATAATATCAATAACAATAAAATATTAATAATAGTAGAATATTATTAACAACCAACTCGTTACTAACCTACTGTTCTGTAATGCAGTTACATATTTTATATAGCAAAACAGAAAATGTATTGTCAGGGATCTTGGTTAAATATGCTTTTAAAATGTGAACCCTCCAGTAAAATCTGAATATGGGATAAAATAATAGTTCACAGTTGAAAAGTAGTATGGAAACATATTTGAACAAGTTAGGCATTACGATAATGTTATGCTTAATAAACCAAACAGAAGCTTAGAGATAACACTGAATGGTGTGTGTGTTTATTTTCAATAAGATAAATAAAGCATGCATATACACTGAATCTTTTGATTCTTATCTGAATTCTTTGAAAGTTATGGCAGTACACTTCTTCACACCATTCTCAACAAAGCTGCACACAGTATAAAGCACCTCTTTTTATATGAAGTTCTGTTTGTTCAGAACTTATTATGTATTCATATATTCACAAACATCATCTTACTTGAATTCTGTGATAGTCTTCTGAAGAAGGCAAAACTATCACCACTATAACTGCTGAGGAAACAAGCTTTCAAGCTTCCTATAACTTTCTAGAGCCATAGTTTCTAGAGCCATGTGGCAAGAGTTGGGATCTGAAACCAGGTATGTCTAACAGTAAAGATCTGATTTTTTTCTACTATCCTAGAATACACGATTGTTTACTTGGATAATTTGCAGACATTCATTACTAGGTAAAAACTGAGGCATTACACATTTAAATACACCATCCATTATACTATGATTTTTTTCTTTAAATGTTGGAAAATTCTGAAAGAATACTAGGTTTGAGATTAGCATTTTTACATAATTCTCCTTATTGTGTACACAACTCTCAAAGAACAAAGTTTGTTCAATAAGCTACAGGCTAGATTTTTGACCCTAAGAAATTTACCAAATATTTTAAGGAACACTGAAAAGGACTTCCATACAGTTTGCAAATTGGTCTCATGGTATGTAATTTTTTGGTTTCAGGTACCATCTTCAAGTAGTCTTTGGTACTCAGTATTTGAAAGAACAAAGCAAGGTAAAAAACAAAAGATCAAAGACAAACTCTAACGATACATTATATATTTCAGCTATAAACTGACGTTAAATCATGCTGACAATATATTAATAAGAATAAAGATAAGACTAAGGACTTCTAGTTTCTGTTCAGACATATAAAGAGCCTGGAAGTTGTCACTCCCACCCTCAGAACAAGAAAAACTGTGGAACAAAGTGAAAATTAACAACATTTAAAATCATCAGAGAACTGAGGTCACAAGGCAAACTGTTTCCCTGAAAACTAAGTAGACTGATGAATATAAAGAAACACAAATAATTGCTTAAGTCAGTAACTGAGAGGAATACCGAAGCAGAAACTATGAATTGACAGAGACCCAATATGGACTATCCTGAAAGGTAAAAAATCCTGAAGGGCCAATCTCTGGGAAAAGCCCACACTTTTGTTGAGTTTTATTTCCAGGAACCCTAGCAGGTTCTCGTGGTAGACTGGAAAAAAACTCCTTAATACTTACAACAGGTAGAGGGAGAAAGTAACATTTTAAAATATGCCTGGGGTGTTCTTTTCTCCTTAATTCAGGCCTGCTCTCAAGAAAAATTACCAGAGCCTTATCTGACCTAGGGGAAAAGCAAACAGATAATTTGAGCCCCTTCAGATTCCCTGTCTCATATAAGGAGAGAAAAATAATGGCTATGAAACTCTTCTCAAAGTCATAGCTCCAAAGACTCAAATCCACCTTTCAACCGTGGATCACAACTGAGACAGCTGTCAGATACAGACTCTACTTTAAAAGGAATATCTAAGGAAACCCAAACATAACAGCAAACATTAACAGCATACTGTTACTGTTAAGTCACTTCAGTCGTGTCCGACTCTGTGCGACCCCTTAGACGGCAGCCCACCAGGCTCCCCCGTCCCTGGGATTCTCCAGGCAAGAACACTGGAGTGGGGTGCCATTTCCTTCTCCAGTGCATGAAAGTGAAGTCGCTCAGTTGTGTCTGACTCTTAGCGACCCCATGGACTGCAGCCCACGAGGCTCCTCTGTCCATGGGATTTTTCAGGCAACAGTACTGGAGTGGGGTGCCATTGCCTTCTCCGTAACATAGCATAACTCCTTGCTAAATAAACACAAAACTCACACCCAAAGTATGTTTATCTCAGTTCCTATTAACTGATACACATCCAACATTCAACAAAAACGCATGCTATGTGTTAAAGCAAAATTAAACTACAGACTGAAAATATAACACAAGCATCAGAACCAGACTCAGACATGGCAGAGATTTTGGAATTATCACCCTGGGAATTTTAAATGATTATGATTAATAGGTTAAGATGCTAATGAAAAAAGTTGTACCATTTAAGAAGAGATGGGTAATGTAAGCAGAGAAACGGAGATATTAAGAATCAAAAGGAAATGCTAGGAAAAAAAAAAAACAAAGGAGGCCTTTGATGAAAATCATCAGTAGACTAGACATGGCGAAAGAATTGGTGAGCTTGAAGATATGTCAACAGAAACGTCCCAAACTGAAGAAGAAAGAGAAAAGAAGAATTGAAAAAAAGAGAAACAGAATGTCCCCAAACTGTGAGACAATTACAAAAGGCATAACATATGTATAACGTTAATAGCAGAAGCAGGGGAGAGCGAAAAAAAAAAAAACAAGAAATATTTGAAGTAAGAATGGCTGAGAATTTTCTAAAATTAACAACACACCAAACCACAGATCTAGGAAACTCACAGAACATCAGATAGGCTAAATGTTAAAAAAAAAAAAACTACACTTAAGCATATCTTATTCAAACTGCTAAAATCCAAGGACAAAAAAAATCTTGAAAGAAGCCAAAGAGACAAAATCCTTACTAATAAAAGAACAAGGATAAGATTATCCTGGATACTTCTTGAGAAACTATGCAAGGAAAAAGAGTAGAGTGAAATATTTCTATAAAATGTTGAAAGAAAAAGATTCATCAACCTAGAATTTTGTGTACACAAAATTGTCTTTGAAAAGTGAAGGAGAAATAAAGACTTTCTTGGATAAACAAAAACTGAGTGCATTTGCACAGTACACCTAACTATAAGAAATGTTAAAAGAAGTTCTTTAGAGACAGAGAAAGTGGTAGAGGTAAAAATAACTAAGATCTATATAAAGAAAGGAAATGTGTCAGAGAAGGAGCAAATGGAGATAAAATATTTTATAATTCTATCGACTGATCTAGTAGACAAATGATTGTTCAAAATACTGATAAAGCAACAATGTATTTGGCAATTATAACTTCTGGACAAGTAAAATGAAGGCCAACAATAGCATAAGGGACACCAGGAAAGAAGAATACTCTGTTACAAGGTAACTAAAACATCCAGGAAGCCATATATTGTTTGAAAGTGCACTCAGAATACCTATAAATATATATTTCAAACTCTAGGAAAACCATAAAAAATTTTCAAAGAAGCAATTATACTAAGAGAGAGAAGAAAATAGAACCATATAAAGTACTCAATTAAAAGAAAAAAGAGGAGTAACACGGACAAAAGAAACACAAACAAGTAGAATAAACAGAAAACATTTACAAATATGATAGACATTAATACAATTTATCAATAATCATTTTAAATACGACTGGTCTAAATACACTAAGAGACAAAGACTGGCAAAGTAAATATAAAACAAGGTGTGGTTAAATGAAAAGGCACAGACTAAAAGTAAAGGGAAGGAGAAATATATACCATGCTAACACTAATCAAAAGAAAACTGGATTAATTACATTAATTTCATAAAAACAGACCTGAGAGCAAGGATGCTATGAGGGACATTATTATATAATTATAAACATGTCAATTCTTCACAAAGACAATTCTTAAGGTATATAATTCTAACACAAGGCATCAAAATATGAGGCACAATCTGATAGAACTGCAAGGAGAAATAAAAAAATCCACCATTATATTTGGAGACTTCAGCACACCTCTAACCTGTAATTGGTAATTCGACCAGGCAGAAGAATATCAGTAAGGATATAGCTGAACTACACAGCACCATCAATCAACTGGATTTAATTGACATTTATGTAAGACTTCATTCAATAATAGCAGAAAACACATTTTTGTCATGCTTAAATCAACATTCACCAAAATAGACCATATAAAACATATCTTAACAAATTTAAAATAATACAAATAACATAAAATAAGCTTTAAGATCACAATGGAATTAAACTAGAAACCACTAACAAAGAGAGAGCTGAAATGTCTCAAAATATCTGGAGATCAAGCAACAAACTTCTAAAACATTCTAACTAATTGAAAATGAAAATACGACTTATTTAAATTTGTGGGCTACAGCTAATACAGTATACAGAGAAAAGTTATAGCATTAAATGTATGTATTAGAAAAGACCATCTAAAATCAATAATCTAAACTTCCATCTTAGGAAACTAGAAAAAGAGCAGTGTAAACTCAAAGCAAACAAAAGAACGAAAATCAGAGCAAAAATCAATTAAAGGAAAATGGACAATCAAGAAAGAAAATCAACAAAACCAAAAGCTGGAAAAGATAAACCTCTAGCCAGCTTAAGCAAGAAAATAAGTCAAAGAAAATACAGATTACTAACACCAGATATAAGGGGGCTGGGGGGCTCTAGCTACTGAGCCCACAGGTATTAAAAACAGCGGTCCCCAACTTTTTTGGCACTAAAGACTAGTTCAGTGGAAGACAACTTTTCCATGAACTGGGGAAGGTATTGAGATTACTCAAGCAAATTACATTTATTGAACTCGATGAACAGGAAGTAGAACTCAGGCAGTAATGCAAGCTATGGGAGCAGCTGTAAACACAGATGAAGCTTCACTTGTTGGCCTGTCACTCGTCACCTACTGTGCGGCCTATGTGGCTTGGTTCTTAACAGGCCATAGACCAGTGCCAGTCTTTGGCTTTGAGGTTGAGGACCCCTGATAAAAAGGATAATAAAGGAATATTATAAATAATTTTATGCCACAAATTTGATACTTAGATGAAGTGGAACAAAAAAAGACATCATCTGCCAAAACTCCACAAGGATTTAGCAGATAATCTGAAAGAAATTGAATTAGTAACCTTCCAAAGACAAAAAAAAGTACTAGACCTAGATGCTTTCACTGGTGAATTCTACCAAACATTTAAGGTAGAAATGATACCAATTTTCTAGGATCCCTACAAGAAAATGGAAGTGGAGTGAATATTTCCTAAATCATTCTATAAGGCTAGAATTACTGTAGTAGTAAAATCACACAAAGACAGAAAAACTACAGACTAGTATCTCTCATGAACACAGATGTGAAAAACAATCACAAATCAAAGCAAGCGATCTATGAAAGTGAAGTGAAGTCACTCAGTCATGTCCTACTCTTTGCGACCCCATGGACTGTAGCCTACCAGGCTCCTCCGTCCGTGGGATTTTCCAGGCAAGAGTACTAGAGTGGGTTGCCATTTCAAAAAACTATATACTAATCAAAAATGAATGCAATGAATGATTCACTTTGTCAGTGTGGCCCCCTACCCTGCTTTACTCCTTTGCTAAGCCATTGAGGCCAATTGTTAGTGAAAGTGAAAGTCACTAAGTCAAGTCCAACTCTCTGGAACCCCATGGACTATACAGTTCATGGAATTCTCCAGGCAAGAATACTGGAGTAGGTAGCCTTTCCCTTCTCCAGGGAAACTTCCCAACCCAGGGATCGAAGCCAGGTCTCCCGCACTGCAGGTGGATTCTTTACCAGCTGAGCCACAAGGGAAGCCCTGAATAAGTATCTTAAGGAAAGCTGGAAAAAAAATATTTATTTATTCCAGGTTTGACAGGCTGGTTCAATATTCAAAATTTAATTTATCTAATCCACCACACCAAAAATGTAAGGAAGAAAAATTGTATAATTATATCAACAGATATAGAAAAAGCATCTGACAAAATTTAATACCAATGGGTGACTAAGAACTTGGTGAACAGCCCAATTAAAAAATGAATAAAAAATCTAAACAGGCACCCCACCAAAACGAATATATAAAATTTTAAATAAGCATAAATACTCAACATGTTTTGTCATTAAGGTAATGTAAATTAAAATGAGATATAGAATGGCTAAAATCAGAAAAGCTGACCATATCAAATGCTGGTGAGAATATGGAGCAACAGAACTCTCCTTCATTATTGGTGGAATGCAAAATGGCACAGCCACTTTGGAAAACAGTTTGATAGTGTCTTACAATGTTAAACATAGTATTACCATACGATCTAGCAAATGTAATCCTAAATATTTGCCCAAATTATTTGACAAAGTATGTCCACACAAAAACCTGCATACAAGTGTTTATAGTGGCTTTATTTATAATTGTCCAAAACCCAAAGTAACCAAAATGTCCTTCTATAGTTGAATGGGTAAGCAAATTGGTACATCCATACAATGTAGTATCATTCAGCAATAAAAATAAGTGATCAAGCCACAAAAGGCATGGAAGAACCTTAAATACTTATTGCTAAGTGAAAGAAGTCAATCTGAGAAGGCTACATATTGTAATGATTCCAATTACATGACAGTCTGGAAAAGGCAAAACTATACAGAGATAGTGAAAAAACAAAAATCAGTATTTAGTAGGGGTTAGAAAGGGAGGCAGTGAGGAGAAATGAATATGTGAAGCACAGATGATTTTCAGAGTGATAATAATATTCTGTATGACACTAATGGTAGATACATGATATGCATGGTCAAAATCCAGAGAAGTATATATAACACAAAGTGTGAATCTTAATGGAAACTATGGACTTAGTTCTAGTCATCAATCATAACACATATACTACACTAATTCAAGATGTTATTATCAGGGGAAACTGTGCAAGGAAGAGAAAGTATATGAGAAAACTTGCACTATAGGTTCAACATTTCTATAAACCTAGAACTGCTTTAAAAAACAGTCTATTCAGTATGGAGATTCCTTAAAAAAAACTAGCAATAAAACTATGATATGACCCAACAATCCCACTATTTGGCATATACCCTGAGAAAACTGTAACTGAAAAAGACACATGTACCTCAGTTTTCACTGCAGCACTATTTACAGTGGCATATGTGTACACACACACACACACACACACACACACCAGACACACACACACACACACCAATCAGAATATTACTCAGCCATAAAAAGGAATATGTTTGGGTCAGTGTTAAGAAGGGGATGAACCTAGAGCCTGTTTACTATACAGAGTGAAGTTTAGTCAGAAAGAGAAAATCAAATATTGTATATTAATGCATACATATGGAATCTAGAAAGATGGCACTGATAAATCTATTTTCAGGTCAGCAATGAAGATGCAGACATAAAGAACAGACTTATGGACAAGGATAGGGGGAAGGAAAGGGTGGGATGAATAGAGAGAACTGCACGGAAACATACGCACTACCATATGTAAAATAGATAGCCAGTGGGAATTTCTTATATGACTCAGGGAACTCAAACTGGGACTCTGTGACAATCTAGGGGGTGGGATGGGGTGGGAGGTGGGAGGGAGGTCCCAGAGGAAGAGGACATATGTATAGCTATGGCTGATTTGTGCTGCTATATGGCAGAAACCAACACAACATTGTAAACCAATCATCCTTCAATTGGGCTTCCCCAGTGGCTCAGACAGCAAAGAATCTGCCTGCAGCATGGGAGACCTGGGTTTAATCTCTGGGTCAGGAAGATCCCCTAGAGAAGGGAATGGCTCCCCACTCCAGTATTCTTGCCTGGAGAATGCCATGGACAGAGGAGGCTGGTGAGCTACAGTCCACGGGGTCACAAAGAGTCAAACACGACTGAATGAGCAACACTATCCTTCAATTAAAAATAAAATTTTTTAAAAGTCTATGAATTTTTTTGAAGAAATAAATACTACCACTACTATTATATAGCTCACACGGACCACAGCCCTATCTAACTCAATGAAACTAAGCCATGCCGTGTGGGGCCACCCAAGACGGACGGGCCATGGTGGAGAGGTCTGACAGGATGTGGTCCACTGGAGAAGGGAATGGTAAAGCACTTCAGTATTCTTGCCTGGAGAACCCCATGAACAGTATGAAAAGGCAAAATGATAGGATACTGAAGACAGAGGATGACATGGCTGGATTGAATCAGTGACTTGATGGACATGAGTTTGGGTAAATTCTGGGAGTTGGTGATGGACAGGGAGGCCTGGCATGCTGCGAATCATGGGGTCGCAAAGCGTCGGACAAGACTGAGTGAGTGAACTGAACTGATTATATAGCTGTTCTGGAAACATTAGATATTATAATTGGATGAGAAGACTAACTAAGGCATAAATATAGAAAACAACTACCAGTTAAAAATATAGTGGAAGTTAAGATCATTTCTGGATAACAAGAAATAAGAACTATGACTAGCAATAAAATTACAAAAGTTGTAGAATTTATGGGAACAAATAGTAAAGCTCTACTGGGTTGAAAAAGACTATAATACCATGGAATGATACTTTTTCTTTCTAAGGAAAAAAAAATCAATATTGAAAAGATATTCACTACCTAAAAACAAACAAAAATAGCCATTCATTAAAAGCAATAAAATAAAAATCCCAACATGCTTCCCTGGGGGAATCTCTGGAAATTCTAAAGTTCATTTGAAAACAGGCTAAATATCTGTGTAGGTACCAAGTCTCATTTATATATCACTTTAATTTTGAAAATTAACAGTGTCTGATACAAGGTAAGTGCTTGAAAAAATGAAAAAACACTGAAAAGGGAAATTAGGAGGAACTTGCCATCCAACATCAAAATTGAAAGTGACAGTATGATAAGGACAGAGACCACTGGGATAACAAGTAATTCAGAAACAGAAAAAGCATACAGAAATTAAAGTGAAAGTGAAAGTGAAGTCGCTCAGTTGTGTCCGACTCTTTGTGACCCGTGGACTGTAGCCCACCAAGCTCCTCCGTCCATGGGATTCTCCAGGCAAGAATACTGGAGTGGGTTGCCATTTCCTTCTCCAGGGGATCTACCCGACCCAGGGGTCGAACCCAGGTCTCCCACATTGCAGGCAGACACTTCAACCTCTGTGCCACCAGGGAAGCCCTACAGAAATTAAGTACATATCAAAGGTGGCCATTCAAATACCAAAGGGAAAAATGAACTAGTCAAATATTAGTCATTTGGAAAATAACAATCATACTTCACTTTACACAGAAACTAAATTACTGATGGATCAAAAAGTTAAAATATTAAAGTGCAGAAGACAACAAAATATGTAATCTACAATCTAAGTGTTGAGAAGGTCGTTCTGAACATGAAACATGGTTTTCTTGAACCATGGTTTTTCTAGTCTCTTCACTGAAAAGTCCTAGAAACAAGAGCCAATGTGAAACCAATGGATACTTCCTGAAGCCCAGATTAAATATCATTTCCCATTAAAAGACATCAGATGTCCTGGCTATGGTTTTTCCAGTGGTCATGTATGGAAGTGAGAGTTGGACTATAGAGAAAGCTGAGTGCAGAAGAATTGATGTTTTTGAACTGTGGTGTTGGAGAAGACTCTTGAGAGTCCCTTGGACTGCAAGGAGATCCAATCAGTCCATCCTAAAGGAGATCAGTCCTGGGTCTTCATTGAAGGACTGATGTTGAAGCTGAAACTCTAATACTTTGACCACCAGATGCGAAGAGCTGACTCACTGGAAAAGACCCTGATGCTGGGAAAGATTGAGGGCAGGAGGAGAAGGGGACGACAGAGGATGAGATGGCTGGATGGCATCACTGACTCAATGGACATGGGTTTGGGGAGACTCCAGCAGTTGGTGATGGACAGGGAGGCCTGGTGTGCTGCGGTTCACGGGGTTGCAAAGAGTTGGACAAGACTGGAGCGACTGAACTAAACTGAACTGTCCTAGGAGAAACAGTTGATTCCCCGTATGGGGCAGGAAATACACAAGTTAAGCCAAGAACATTTCGTCTAACAGGGAGAAAGGAAGCTATCAAAAACAAATTAAGATTACATCCAGCTTGAACAGGCCTTCACTGGCCAAAGATGGGACAATCTGAACATTAAGAAGGACATAGTATCTACAATGGTTTGAAGTATCTCAAATACGCTTATGTTCACAAGTTCATTCACAACAACACTAAAATCAAAAACCAAATTAAAAACAAAAAACAAACCTCATCTCATAGTCACCTTTGTGCAGTTAGTAAACAACTCATTATTTTGAAAATTGGTAAATAAGAGAAATATTCAATAATCTGGCTTTTTCTCTAAAAACTATTCCTCAAAGAAATCAGACAACTGTTAAAAAGGAAACTTTACATTTTATAACAATAAAATAATGTATCTAGGCCGTAATTTTCAATGGCTGTTTATACCACAAAAAGAGACACTAGATAGTACTTATTGCCTGATGAAGTACACAATGCCATTTCTAAAACGCTGTTCAAAAAATCAAAATGGAATCTTATCAAACATCTGGACCTAACTACTAACATATAGGAAATTCAAAGTCAGAGTAACATGCTACACAATAGCAGCAAAATCAGACTGTGATGACCTGCTTTTATCAACAAAAAACTGTGAGGAGAAAAATTGAGATGGAGGGTTATCTACAGATTAAAAAAGATATAACAGCCTTTTCAACCTCAGTCAATGTTCGAATCTTGCATTCCAATTCAAACTCCAAATAAACAAAAGACAAGTGGAGAAATGTAAACACTGAGTGCCTATTTGAAGAACTCATAAAATTGAAGCAATGGACATCACCAGATGGTTGACATCGAAATCAGATTGATTATATTCTTTGCAGCCAAAGATGAAGAAGCTCTACACAGTCAGCAAAAACAAGACCAGGAGCTGACTGTGGCTCACATCATGAAGTCCTTATTGCCAAATTTAGACAGAAATTGAAGAAAGTGGAGAAATCCTCTAGACCATTCAGGTATGACCTAAATCAAATCTCTTATGACTATACAGTGGAAGTGAGAGATAGACTTAGGGATTAGATCTATAGACACAGTGCCTGATGAACTATGGACGGAGGTTCATGACATTGTACAGGAGACAGGAATCAAGACCATCCCCAAGAAAAAGAAATGCAAAACAGCAAAATGGCTGTCTGAGGAGGCCTTACAAATAGCTGTGAAAAGAAGGGAAGAGAAAAGCAAAGGAGAAAAGGAAAGATATACCATTTGAATGCAGAGTTCCAAAGAATAGCAAGAAGAGATAAGAAAGCCTTCAGTGATCAATGCAAAGAAAGAGAGGAAAACAACAGAATGGGAAAGACTAGAGATCTCTTCAAGAAAATCAGAGAAACCAAGGGAACATTTTATGCAAAGATGGGCTCAATAAAGGACAGAAATGGTACGAACCTAACAGAAGCAGAAGATATTAAGAAGAGGTGGCAAGAATACACAGGAGAACTGCACAAAAAAGACCTTCACGACCCAGATAATCATGATGGTGTGATCACTCACTCAGAGCCAGACATCCTGGAATGTGAAGTCAAGTGGGCCTTAGGAAGCATCACTATGAACAAAGCTAGTGGAGGTGATGGAATTACAGTTGAGCTATTTCAAATTCTAAAAGATGATGCTGTGAAAGTGCTGTACTCAATATGCCAGCAAATTTAGAAATCTCAGCAGTGGCCAACAGGACTGGAAAAGGTCAGTTTTCATTCCAATCCCAAAGAAAGGCAATGCCAGAATGCTCAAACTACCGCACAATTTCACTCATCTCACACGCTAGTAAAGTAATGCTTATAATTCTCCAAGCCAGGCTTCAACAATACATGAAGCATGAACTTTCAGATGTTCAAGCTGGTTTTAGAAAAGGGAGAGGAACCAGAGATCAAACTGCCAACATCCACTGGATCATGAAAAAAGCAAGAGAGTTTCAGAAGAACATCTATTTCTGCTTTCCTATGCCAAAGCCTTTGTGTGGATTACAATAAACTATGGAAAATTCTTAAAGAGATGGGAATACCAGCCCACCTGACCTGCCTCCCGAGAAATCTGTATGCAAGTCAGGAAGCAACAGTTAGAACTGGACATGGAACAACTGAACATGGAACAACAAACTGGTTCCAAATTGGGAAAGGAGTACATCAAGGCTGTATACAGTCACCCTACTTCATGTCACCCTACATCATGAGAAATGCTGGGCTGGAGGAAGCACAAGCTGGAGTCAAGACTGCTGGGAGAAATATCAATAACCTCAGATATGCAGGTGACAACACCCTTATGGCAGAAAGCAAAGAAGAGCTAAAGAGCCTCTTGATGTAAGTGAAAGAGGAGAGTGGAAAATCTGGCTTAAAGCTCAAGATTCAGAAAACTAAGATCATGGCATCCAGCCCCATCACTTCATGGCAAATAGATGGGGAAACAGTGGAAACAGTATCAGACTTTATTTTGGGGGGCTCCAAAAAAATCACTGCAGATGGTTACTGCAGCCATGAAATTAAAAGACACTTACTTCTAGGAAGGAAAGTTGTGACCAACCTAGACAGCATATTCAAAAGCAGAGACATTACTTTGCCAACAAAGGTCCGTCTAGTCAAGGCTATGGTTTTTCCAGTAGTCATGTATGGATGTGAGAGTTGGACTATAAAGAAAGCTGAGTGCTGAAAAATTGATACTTTTGAACTGTGGTGTTGGAGAAGACTCTTGAGAGTCTTGGACTGCAAGGAGATCCAACCAGTCCATCCTAAAGGAGACCAGTCCTGGGTGTTCATTGGAAGGATTGATGTTGAAGCTGAAGCTCCAATACTATGGCCACCTGATGTGAAGAGCTGACTCATTGGAAAAGACCCTGATACTGGGAAAGATTGAGGGCAGGCGGAGAAGGGGACGACAGAGGATGAGATGGTTGGATGGTATCACCGACTGAACGGACATGGGTTTGGGTGGACTCTGGGAGTTGGTGATGGACAGGGAGGCCTGGTGTGCTGTGGTTCATGGGTTCGCAAAGAGTCGCACATGACTGGGTGACCTAACTGAACTGAACTAAATGTTATTTTTCTGCAGGGTTATAAATTATGGTTAAAGAGTAGTGCCCTAATTTTTTAGAGATTTATGCCTGCAGATTAAAAGAGAAGTTACTAACATGTGATGTAAGGGTGAGTAGTGCATTTCACAATAATTTATCAGTGAAAGATATAATTTTAGTTCTAAATCTGAATGAATCAAGGAAGATTCTTCATTAATATTTTTGATTGGATATTAAAGAAATCAGAGCATAGTTATTTAGTGACAATAGCTACTACATATATTTTTCCACCTGCAATTTAAACTAAAAATGAACAGTCATCCCTTGGTATCCAGTGGGGATTGATTCCAGGTTCCCTTCAGATCTTCAGTTGCTTGAGTCTTTTATATATATTGGTGAAGTATTTGCATACAACTTAAGAATATCCTCCTGTATACTTTAAATCATTTCTAGGCTACTTATAATACCTAATACAATGTAAATGCTATGCAAACAGCTGTAAATACAATGTAAATGCTATGTAAATAGTTTCCATCACGTGGGCAAAGTTTTGCTTTTTGGAACTTTTTGGAATTTTTGGAGACTATTTTAATTCCTGTTTGGTGGAACCTTCAAGTGCAGATATAAAGTTGTTGTTTAGTTGCTAAGTCAATGTTCAACTTTTTTGCAAGCCTATGGACATTAGCCCACCAGGCTCCTCAGTCCATAGGATTTCCCAGGCAAGAATACTAGAGTGGGTTGCTATTACCTACTCCAGGGGATCTTCCTGACCCAGGCATTGAATTTGCATCCCCTGCATTACAGGCAGATTCTTTACCACTGAACCACCTGGCAAGTCCTGAAGATATGAAAGGTCAAGTGTAATAAAAGCCTTTACTCTCCTTATGCTCTTGATATCCTAAGCTTCTCACAGTTCCCTGGGCATAAATAGTTCCTTCTATAATTCTTTGCATTATTATGAATGAAATTATTTTTGCATGACGAACGACTCATACTTTAAGAACCAACTCAAAAGTAATGTCTATAAGAAAACATTTCTAACCATCCCAGGATTACATTCTGTTCATTATACTGCCAATAATGCTATAACATAGAAACTATTTTTTTATAGTACTTATTTAAACAGTCATTTATTTGTTTTTTCGCATGTGCTTCCCTAAAAGTTGAGAGTGATCTTTATATCTCTACCTCCTAACACATGAACTCTGCTAGAGGGTGCTCAATAAATATTTGCAGAATCAAACTCAACTAATTATCAATGCAGTATATAAAAATGACTTTAAAATTGACCATGTCTAAGAAGTCTTGTTGAGTATTTTTCTGAAAAGACTTAAAAAGACAAGGTATACCATTCAAATTTTGTAACAACAATCTTACAAACAAGATGAGAAACAGCCATGAATTTATATTGATTAGCCCTTTCAGTGATTTTTTTTGTTGAAATACTCTCAACACTTCATCTAAAGAAGCTACACCCAAACGTTTTAGTGAAAAAATAGCATGAACTGACTATCTACTCCATCAGCTACTATCTTGCAATGAAAAACAAAAACAAAAATCTTAAAAAAAGTATAGAATTTGACATCAGTGAAAAAAGTTGCAAATTAACTTACAACATAAACATTTTAAAAGTTATTAAATTAAATAAACGAAAGAAATAATGAGAGGAAACCTAAAGCACTAATTTTAAAAAACCCTTTTGATAGATTTTACACTATGCTCTAGATACACATACTTATATACATATATAAATGAAAACAATACTTACCCCTAGCAACATAATGGAATCTGAGATATTTTATTCACTTTTTCATTGAAAAGAAAAACAAGCAAAACCCTCCTGGTAGACTTGCCAAAATGATTTCATACCCCACTAACGGGTTGAGATTTAAAGTTTGGTAAACACTGTCCAAAGAAATTCTGCGTATTATCAATAATTCCTAGGCTACACTGATAGCCACAATCTTACAACAAATCTATACATGAAATATGTCTATATCAGAAAAATTATGAATAGGAAATATAATTTTTAATAGGGCACAGTAATTTCTGCTATAGTTAGGAAAAGTAAAACAAAATCTTGATATCTTAAAAAAAAATGAGGGATATTATGTGCACCATAGTCTTAGAGCTCTAAAAGTGACAAGGCCACGACTCTTAGCTGAATACTGTTAAAGGAACTGAGACTAGTTTAAACAATATTACTCCCAAGTTTAGTATTATTCTCAAGTTCTCCTTGAAGTCTAAGAAAGCCTTGTTTAAGAAATTCAATTCCACTTATTAGTGAAACTGTGAGATAATATAATGTTAAATATTTTCATGGTGTGTCCATCTCAAACTTAAATTGAAGACAAATCATTCTTCCTAACAGATATCTTTAAGTGTCTGTTATATAGAAATCCTATGGCTGCCACTAACTGCAAGACACTTTAAAAAACTTTTCAAAAAAAAAATTTTTTTTCATAGCCAAATATAACATAAAATTCTTAGCTGACTTTCTTTTGTTAAAATCTAATAGTTAAACATTCTCTGGTAACTACCATAAGGCAATGAAGCTCTTCCCAACATTTATATAAATTTCTTTAGGTAACACTGGATCTGCATAAATATTACTTTCAACATGAAATACTTTTGCTAAAAAGTTAGTGATTTCAAAAGAAAATTTTCATGAAATCATAAATAGAAATTTAAATACAAAGACATTCCAGAAAAAAGAGCATTTATGTATATCAAATAAAATTGCCATTTACTTTTTACAAGACTGCCACAGACACATGAAGTTGTGCCCAGGTTTTCTCACTGGATCTCCATGTTGACTAGATGCACTGAATGGAGAAGGCTGAGAACTGTTAGGCTGGCTCTGAACTTGAACAGCTGGTGAAGGTGTCATTGGAGTGTTCTGTGAAAAAGACAAACCACACAGTTTGTGAAATGACACTGAAAAACATTCATATAGTACAGGTTTGTGAATTTGATTACAGTGATAGCTATGCACTTTCAACATAACATTCACACTTGGGAGTTTTAATGATTATATTTTGGATACTCTTTAAGAAGATAACTAATTTCAAAAACATATTTAAGAAGTCAAATTCATTTCATATGAATCACAAAGGCAAGACTGCATTCTTACTATCACAAAATACACACAACTTAGAATTAAAGATTTTTTATATTAATAAA
>SJYT01052057.1:8380-27257 GCA_006410635.1 Cephalophus harveyi | reverse complement strand
TGGGAAAATATTAAATGTATTTGCTTATTTATAAAGTGATATTGGAAACAGTGGAGCAAAACTAAGCTAAAAATTGCTGAAAACCTCTTATTTGAAAGTCATAGTACTTTTTTAAAAAATAGACAAAACAGAAACAGATAAGGCTATAGCATAAAAATGAATAAAGGAAAAGAATAAAGTACCAAGAGTGAAGGTTCTTAGAAACGTGGAGTCATAAGAACTTTTGAGTTCTAAGCTCTAAGGAAAAAAAAATTTACTTTGAGATGTGAATGAAGTTGTTTTTATAACAGAGTCTCATTCTTACGATTTTCTAATATTATTACTAAGAAAATATATACACGCATGAAAACCATGCATTTTAGGGCAGTACAGGTATCAATGGCTACAAGTTATACTTTCCAGCTTGACAGAACAGGACTCAGAATTTCAATCTGCCTTTTAACCAGCTATGTGACCCTGGCAAACTACATAACATCTCTGATTCTCAATTCCCTCATCCAGAAAGTGTAATAAAATCCAACTTCTGGGATGGAAGGAAGACTATAGAAACTCTCCATGAAGAGCCTCGCTCTAGATTCTCAATAAATGGCAACTGGTACTATTATTATTTATGTTAATAGAGAAGTCCAGAGTGAAACCATATTCTAGAGGAAAGATGATGAGTTCACTTTGGGAACAAGAACAGATCAGCAAGTGCAATTATTCAGCAATAGTTAAAGTTACTTATCTAGCAGTAGTTCAAAGCTGGAACAAGAATCTGACAATCATTCATTCACCTGTGAATTCTTAAAGTCATAAAAACTAACAGTGAGAAAGCAGACATAGGGGTCGGGATCAGAGAGAAAGGAAGGGAAGAATATCAGAATCAATCTATTTACAAGGAAAAAAAAAAGTCAAACTGTTTCCTTGAAATGAAACTACTGCATAAAAAAATCCATGAAATTCCAGTAAGTAGGAGTAACCAAGAGGATCAGTTTGAATCAAATACAAATATAATAGAAATATAATCTCAGAANATCAGAATCAATCTATTTACAAGGAAAAAAAAAAGTCAAACTGTTTCCTTGAAATGAAACTACTGCATAAAAAAATCCATGAAATTCCAGTAAGTAGGAGTAACCAAGAGGATCAGTTTGAATCAAATACAAATATAATAGAAATATAATCTCAGAATTATAATTAAAGGGTAAATCTGTCAGAGCTATCAAATTCACTCAGAATGAACTTTCTGGTTCCCTACACTATTACCACTTACCCTAGGTATTTTATTGACTAGCTTGTCATATACTTTTAAATTAAGTTTATTTTTGTTTTTTATATGCTAACAAAGCTTATCCTATTTTTTTCTTCATTGTAGAACTCTAACTGGTGTCATACAGGAAAGTTAAATAACAGGGAAACATAAGGTGTTTAGCCTTAACTGTTAATGATTTATGAGGATGTGGCAAGGATGACTGAAGTTAATCCAAACTGTTCAATTAAGAATGAACAAAAGACATAATAGTCAAATGCAACGTGCAGAAAATTGCCTAAATATTGCATCTGGTGGTCTCTGGATCTTAATTCAAACAAAATTTATAAAAACACATTTTTAAAGACTAAGAACAAACTGAGTGTCATGCAATATTAAGAAAGTTCTATTTTTGTTAGGTGTGATTTGGTATTATAAATACTTATATATTGAAGTATTTATTAGTAACTTAAAATCTTTGGGACTTACTTTACTGCAGGGGAAAAATGGTGGTAAGAAGAGATGAAACTAGAAAGGCAATGGTAACATTATTTAAAGCTGGGTGAAGGCTAAGGTTGGGTGAAGGCCAGTAAGCCTCTAGTCTTGTGTATGTCTAAAATTTTCACAATAAAAAGTAAACAAATAACAACAAAAAAAGAGCTAAATATATCAATAAAACAAAATGAATTAAACTACTTATCAGTTCAGTTCAGTCGCTCAGTTGTGTCCGACTCTTTGCGACCCCATGAATCGCAGCACGCCAGGCCTCCCTGTTTTGATCTCCTTCAGAATGGACTGGTTGGATCTCCTTGCAGTCCAAGGGACTCTCAAGAGTCTTCTCCAACACCACACTTCAAAAGCATCAATTCTTCGGCGATCAGCCTTCTTCACAGTCCAACTCTCACATCCATACATGACCACAGGAAAAACCATAGCCTTGACTAGACAGACCTTAGTCGGCAAAGTAATGTCTCTGCTTTTGAAAATGCTATCTAGGTTGGACATAACTTTTCTTCCAAGGAGTAAGCGTCTTCTAATTTCATGGCTGCAGTCACCATCAGCAGTGATTTTGGAGCCCAAAAAAATAAAGTCTGGCACTGTTTCCACTGTTTCCCCATCTATTTCCCATGAAGTGATGGGACCAGATGCAAGACTTGCACTTTCTTTGAATAAAGCAGTATATTTACTTTACCAGGAGAAGTACCAATAACCTCAGAAACACAGATGATACGACCCTTATGGCAGAAAGTGAAGAGGAACTAATGAGCCTCTTGATGGGAGTGAAAGAGTTGGCTTAAAACTCAACATTCAGAAAACTAAGATCATGGCACCTGGTCCCATCACTTCATGGAAAATAGATGGGGAAACAATGGAAACAGTGAGAGACTTTATTTTCTTGGGCTCCAAAATCACTGCAGATGGTGACTGCAGCCATGAAATTAAAAGATGCTTGCTCCTTGGAAGAAAAGCTATGACCAACCTAGATAGCACATTATAAAGCAGAGACATTACTTTCCCAACAAAGGTCTGTCTAGTCAAAGGTATGGTTTTTCCAGTAGTCATGCATGGATGTGAGAGTTGGAATAAAGAAAGCTGAGTGCTGAAGCATCGATGCTTTTGAACTGTGGTGTTGTAGAAGACTCTTGAGAGTGCCTTGGACTGACTGCAAGGAGATCCAACCAGTCAACACTAAAGGAAATCAGTCCTGAATATTCAGGACTGATGCTGAAGCTGAAGCCCCAGTACTTTGGCCTGATGTGAAGAATTGACTCATTGGAAAAGACCCTGATGCTGGGAAAGACTGAAGGCAGGAGAAGGGGATGACAGAGGATCAGAGTTGGACGGCATCACCGACTCGATGGACATGAGTTTGAGCAGCTCTGGGAGCTGGTGATGGACAAGGGAAGCCTGGCGTGCTGCAGTCCATGGGGTCGCAAAGAGTAGGACACAACTGAGTGACTGAACTGAACTGGAAGTAGTATTTTTTATTTTTTCCTATATTAGAAAATTACATATTTCTTTCAATAAAACTAATTTTTAATAGTTTATTAACAGTCACTGTATTGTATGTTTTCTAAAGTACTACTTAAATTATGTTTTAAGGTCTTTTACATAAAATGCAAAATATATTTGTTTTAGGATGTAAAGTGCCTGATCATTAACCATAACCCTAACTTAAATATAAATGTAAAAGTGGTCTCAAAATCATGTTTTTGGAATGATCACTCCTGAGGAATATTGTTCAATACTATTCTTTGTTCTGCTCTACTGAAGAAGAACTAACTTTTCATATTCTAGTACCCCTCTGGAGAAGGCAATGGCATCCCACTCCAGTACTCTTGCCTGGAAAATCCCATGGACGGAGGAGCCTGGTGAGCTGCAGTCCATGGGGTCACGAAGAGTCAGACATGACTGAGCGACTTCACTTTCACTTTTCACTTTCATACATGGGAGAAGGAAATGGCAGCCCACTCCAGTGTTCTTGCTTGGAGAATCCCAGGGACAGGGGAGCCTGGTGGGCTGCCGTCTATGGGGTCACACAGAGTCGGACACGACTGAAGTGACTTAGCAGCAGTACCTCTCTAGTAGTGTGTGACCAGAAAAGTGAAATTATACAAAGAATATGAAATAATTCTGATTCCTTTTTTAATGTAAAATTATCTAAAATGTTAATGTAGTAGCTTTATTTTTGGCAAAGATATTTCCTTTTGTTAAAATAAGAAATTATAATCTCACCTCCCTTTAACATCTTTTCAAGAGTAAACTGTGGCTGAAACTTCTAGACTGTACTGATGTTATTTGCTGATATAAGACTTAGGATTTGAAGTTCTTAAACACTTATATATTAATGAAGAATAAACCAGGCATTATAACACCTAAGGTCTAATTGAAAGAATTAGGAAAATACACTCTAAGGGGTAAGTAGAGATACTTTTAAATGCTTGTAAGAACAAGAACTAAATTTATTCTAAATGTGGTATTAAAGAGGTTACAGTTAGTCTAAACAAAATACACATCTTTACAGAAAAGAATTAAGACAATCACTGGAAAAGAGATCTTTGTTGAATGTGGGAAAGTTAATTCAACTCTTTTAAAAAGGTTATGGACAAGATAATATCTAAGGTTCTTTCTGCTCTAATATTCCCTCATTTTTGTAACTTATCCAAGTCGTCTTATTAAGAATAACTAGACAATCAACACAAAGTCTATCTTATAAATAGAACACATTGAAGTGTAAATGAAAAAATCATTTAGTGCTAATGATTTTCTTAATTATTACAATGTACTACTAGCTTCCCTGGTGGCTCAGACGGTAAAGCGTCTGCCTACCCTGTGGGAGACCCGGCTTCAATCCCTGGGTTGGGAAGATCTCCTGGAGAAGGAAATGGTAACCCACTCCAGTACTCTTGCCTGGAAAATCCCACGGATGGAGGAACCTGGTAGGCTACAGTCCATGGGGTCGCAAAGAGTCGGACATGACTGAGAGACTTCACTTTCTTTCATTTTCAATACTAGTCTACAAATTTGAGCAGTAATATGCTTTAAAAAAAATTGAAATGACATTCCTGTGACTCTTGCTAAAATGATCTTCTACGGTTATGACTAGACATAGCCCCCCTGAGATTGCAGATATGCTTTCTGTTGGGTTGGGTAACTTTTTAAACTCTTTATGAAAGAATGAAAGGGACCAGCAAGATATACATATTCAATGTTAGCACCATTTCAATAAGGATTCATATATGAAGGACAGGAAACTAAGGAACAGCAACTATAAAATGCCTTGAATAAGTACAATCAGGCATGACATCAGATCACAGGATGAACAGATACAGATACATTCAACATGTGTTTTATATGCTTCTGAAAAAGACAAGTCTTCAGTTAAGTATAATTAACTTGTTCCATTTTTATTATCTTATATGCCAATCTAGTACCATGCCTTCAGCAGATACAATTTCATGAACAGTGGAAGAGAGCAGGGCTCAGAAACAGTATCCATATTGTGGCAGGTTTAAAGTAAGTAGTTATAAATAAAGAAATGTACCTTGAAGTTAAGTACTGCTGCTGCTGCTGCTAAGCTACTTCAGTCGTATCTGACCCTGTGAGACCCCATAGACGGCAGCCCACCAGGCTCCCCTGTCCCTGGGATTCTCCAGGCAAGAACACTGGAGTGGGTTGCCATTTCCTTCTCCAATGCAGGAAAGTGAAAAGTGAAAGTGAAGTCACTTAGTCGTGTCCGACCCTCAGCGACCCCATGGACTACAGCCTTCCAGGCTCCTCCGTCCATGGGATTTTCCAGGCAAGAGTACTGGAGCAGTTAAGTACAGTTATTTCATACTCAGCTAAATACCATTTAAATATAAAATATATGGTTATAGCATTTAGTTTCATATTTCTTTCCCCTTTATGTGTTCCTAGTATCTTTTCTGTAACAAAATTAATACAGCTAATTAGTGGGAGTGAGAAGGAACAAAACTGAGAAAAGAAATATTAAATAACAACAGTATTAGGAAGGATTACCTGTTGGCCATTCTCAGCAGGGGTATTTCTCTGTAGTCTTTCCAGCCCTGAGCATTCTGCAAGTCTAGAAGTTCCTTCTTGGTGTAAAGGTACCTCCTTAACATCCCCCACCCCTTGAAATGCTATAAAATAATAAAATATAGCTAAAAAAAAAAAAAATCACATTTAAATTCCTCTATTTCATCTACCCGTTTAAAGTGCCAAATCAAATACTGGATAAAATGGTATTAAACCAAGGTCTAAAATGCAATTCTAAGACTATATAAAGAAATTTAAAGAATCTGGCAACAGTACAAATGGTTTTTATTAACAAGCTCTTAAGAAGGTCCAACAGCCTCCCTTCAAAGGAAACCTATGTGTTAGTTGCTCAGTTGTGTCCAATTCTTTGTGACTTTATGGACTGTACCCCACCAGGCTCCTCTGTCTATGGGATTCTCCAGGCGGAATACTAGGGTGGGTTGCCATTCCCTTCTCCAGGGAATCTTCTCGATGCAGGGACTGAACCTGGGTCTCCTGTGTTGTAGGCATATTCTTTACTGTGTGAGCCACCAAAGATAAAATATACTTGCACCATTACTGAGTGCCAGACTGTGTATTAGGCATTGTGCTAAGAGTTACACAGATATCCTGTTTTGTTGTTTCTTATTCTGATAGACACCATGTATGTATGCTATGTCTCTTTTTCCTTGCAAAGTTTTACATTTCTACGTGCCAACAAAATATCAACTTCAAAAATAAAGACTACAGCTGTTTGAAATAAACTACATTCTCGGGGAGAATACATAAAAGTTTATACACATTTTTTAGATTAGGAGTAAGCATCACCGACTCAATGGACATGGGTTTCGGTGTACTCCAGGAGTTGGTGATGGACAGGGAGGCCTGGCATAGTGCGGTTCATGGGGTCGCAAAGAGTTGGACACTACTGAGTGACTGAACTGAACTGAAAATGTATGGATTTTACGGCTTGAATTAGATGTGTATATGTCCAGTATGTTAAATTCTAGCATTGTGATCATGAAATTATCTTTCAGTGATGCTTATATCCTATAACCTAATCATTAAAGTGACTTCCCTGTAGCTCAGACGGTAAAGCATCTGTCAACAATGCGAGAGACCAGGGTTCGATCCCTGGGTTGGGAAGATGCCCTGGAGAAGGAAATGGCAATCCACTCCAGGACTGCTGCTGCTGCTGCGTCGCTTCAGTCGTGTCCGACTCTGTGCGACCCCATAGACGGCAGCCCACCAGGCTCCCCCGTCCCTGGGATTCTCCAGGCAAGAACACTGGAGTGGGTTGCCATTTCCTTCTCCAATGCAAGAAAGTGAAAAGTGAAAGTGAAGTCGCTCAGTCGTGTCCGACCCTCAGCGACCCCATGGACTGCAGCCTTCCAGGCTCCTCCATCCATGGGATTTTCCAGGCAAGAGTACTGGAGTGGGGTGCCATTGCCTTCTCCGGGACTATTGCCTGGAAAATCCCATGGACAGAAGAGCCTGGTAGGCTACAGTCCATGGGTTTGCAAAGAGTCAGACACGACTGAGTGACTTCACTAATCATTAAAGTAATGTTACATATAAAAGGACTATCTAGGATTTTACAAAGAAATCTTTTAGAATAGTGGCAAATGGGCTAAGAGCACGAGCTCTGGTTTCAGACCCACCAGATTTCAGTCCTGTACCACCTCATATTAGTTGGTAACCTTGGTGAATTATTTAGCATTGTGAGGCCTCTTCTCTAAAATAGAAATTATAATGTTTACCTAATAGAGTTTCTTTATGAATCAAATGACAAAATAGTGCAAAATTCCTAACACAGGTCCTAGTCTTAGCTGGTATTGCTTGTTTTTTAGGTATCATTATTGAACATAACCACA
Organism: Cephalophus harveyi; assembly: GCA_006410635.1. Taxonomy (NCBI): domain Eukaryota; kingdom Metazoa; phylum Chordata; class Mammalia; order Artiodactyla; family Bovidae; genus Cephalophus; species Cephalophus harveyi. The sequence continues at coordinate 19,634 of SJYT01052057.1, read as the reverse complement.
CTAGAGGGTTAAAGGACAAAATAAACAAGTGTGGATGAAGTAATTTCATAGTAAGGGAGGTTTTCTCTAATCTGGCTTGGTCAACTATAACTCTTTAGGATTACAAGGGAATCTAAAAAAAAGTGGAACACATAAGATGAACTGGGAAATTGTTGAATATAAAAAAAAATGTGCTGAATGCTTAGTATATGCTAGATATTGCATTATTAAAAAAATGTTTCATGTGCTTTAATAAATGAAAAATTCAACCTGTAGAAGCTTGAATAAAAGTGACTTGGTATTTTCCACAAAAACTCCATATTAATTATTGCCATGTACATACTATACACTGAAGAATCCTCAACCTATTTAGATACCTTGAAATAGACCTAAGCAATACTAATATGAATTTAAAAACTCATTATGCTCCCAGAGCAGTACTGTCCAGCTTTACCCATTCACATGAAGAAAGACGCACATTAGTGAATGATGTTCTAAACAAGGGATTCTTTGCTTTCTCATCTTCCATTTTGCTTCCCTACTCCCACCCCTCTCTTGTCATCTAGATTGTATCAATACCAACACAATCTGCTGTCATCATCAGAAGCACAGAGAAAAAGCCCAAGGCAGAAGAGTGCGAGCAGAGCTGGCGACAGTCACAGAAGGCTCTGGCTGTGTAGTAATTAGGAAACTAAGAATGAAGTAGTAGTAATCCAGGAAACAGCACAAGACTGTCCTTAAGATCTTTATAGGATGATTGGATCCTCAATTCATTAGCACTGATTTTAGAAAACATTTTTATTTATTGAGGCATGCAGAGAGGGGATAGTAGATATTTAAAAGGGAATAAATAGAGCAAAGGAATAAGAGACACAAAATTTTAAATACCAGAATAGCTGAAACAAATTGAAATTATAAGAAATAAACCTTTTTAAAGAATAAAGGCAACTAATAACCTAAGATAATAACACCACACTTGATAAAATTCTTATGGAATTAACTTTTTTACAAAAGTACTGTGAAAGAAGCCTCAAAAATACACTCCTGTCAAAATCAAATACAGAAATTCCCTTCTGGTGTACTCTTAGCAAACCTCTCCCAAACAAAACCAAGTTACGTTTTAAAAATACTCCCTAAAATGTTAGATGACAAGTACTTCTCTATCTTGGCTCTACAAAATTACTAATTTGCATGTACAACAAAATAGAAAAATGCTTTAAACCAGGGGTCCTCAGCCCCTTGTCAGTGGCCTGCTGGGAATCAGGTGGCACAGCAGGAGGTGAGCCGTGGGCTAGCAAGACAAGAGCCACCTGCTGCTCCCATCATTTGTATTACCTCCTGAACCTTCGCATTTCCCCCACCTCACCTCAGGGATGGGAAAAAAAATTGTCTTCCATGAAACAGGTCCCTGGTGCCCAAAAGGTTGGGGACCACTGCTTTAAATCGTGTTTAAGTTAACAACTGAAAATTGTTCAACAAAGAACAGAGAAAAATAAAAGAGCATGACAGCTTGAATACATTGCTGCTGCTGCTGCTGCTGCTGCTAATTCGCTTCAGTCGTGTCCGACTCTGTGTGACCCCATAGACGGAAGCCCACCAGGCTCCCCCGTCCCTGGGATTCTCAAGGCAAGAACACTGGAGTGGGTTGCCAGTTCCTTCTCCAATGCATGAATGTGAAGTTGCTTAGTCATGTCCGACTATCAGCAACCCCATGGACTGCAGCCTTCCAGGCTCCTCCGTCCATGGGATTTTCCAGGCAAGAGTACTGGAGTAGGGTGCCATTGCCTTCTCCTGAGTACATTGCTAGGTCCTCCCAACTACCTTTTCAAGGTAAAACATGGAAGAACAGTGTATTTCCCCCTAAAATCATAATTACTCATCAGGATTTTTTAAGAGAAATGTGACAGGAGAATGACTCACCTGTGGGACCACATTCTGTACGTATGTTGGTGGATGCTGCTGCTTCTGCTGAACAGCACTTTCTATTGCTACTTTAGCTACAGTGCTTGGATCTGCTCCTGCTGGCACCGCAACCATAGTTGCACTGCAGCCAGCATTGTTGGGGTCACTGATTGTAACAATTCTAACTCCCACTTTATTTGGAATTCCTGTGACTGTTTCCCTATCATTATCCTCTGCTGGCCTCTTTACAGTTTTGCATTCTGCTGTGCCATTTGTAGACCGAACGTCAGACAACACGGCAGGAGAATGGGACACTCTTGATCCTGAGTGGGGAACGGCTATGATTTGATGCCCCTGTATAACAGAGGTTGCAGAATGTGGTGAGACAACTACACTTGGGCGTTGCTGAGGCACATCTGAATTCAAACTTGAAGCTAGAGGTCCATTAGGCAAATCAGTACCACTAAACTGCTGTGTTGCCACATTTGAGGCCTCCTGTATACTGCTCACAGATGGTGAAACACCCAAAGTTAATATAGGTCCATTAGAAGTTCTTTCTAGTTGATCACCTTTGGCAGTATCTTGCTGAGTGGCATCTAAAGTCCCTTGTGGTTCCATTGGAGATATCTCACCATTTCCTACATGATTGGAAGTTTTGTGATTTGGAATGTTTTTGCTTAAATGAGAACCATCTCCTTTATCAAAATCACAGATTCCATTAACTAGAGGTTTTTTCAAATCACTTTTAATATCCTGCATGTCCATTTGTTCTGAGTTCTGTTTTCCAGATGCTCCATTCTCACCTAATTCTAACGATGGCCCATTACTGATTAGTGAGCACTGATTAGCCTCACTTTGAATTTTCCCTGAGTTTGAAGGAGGTAGACTTGAGTCACTGTATTTTCTCCCATTTAAAAGACTTCCCACCTGCATTTCACTTTCCTTTGTATCCCCATTGCTGGTGTTTGTGGTTCCTCGTCTGCAGGACGGGTTCTCCATGACTTCAATTTTACGTTCATGAACATGTAAACCTGTTGCTTCTTTTGCTTCCTCCTCCTTTTGGCAAATTATTTTATCACCTTTGAATGGGGGAGTAGCAGTAGTACAAGATGATTGTCCAGCTGGCGATGCTTGAGTGGCTGGAAGCGTTTGCACCTGAAGTCCAACTCCTGCCTGGGTCCCGCTCATGGTAATTCCTGCTGGAGCAATGAGCTGAGTTGTATTTCCCTGACTCACAGTTGCAGTTGCAAAACTTGTATTTGGCACAACTGTTATGGTTACCTGGTTGCCAGAAGTCCCTTGGAAAATGGTTGCTGGGCTATTTGAGATCAGCGGGCCTGGCAATATTTGTAAGTTCGAGATGGGCACGGTTTGCACTCCCCCAGTGGGTGGCATTGCACTTTGGACCAACTGAACATTTTGCTGCCCAACCAATAGCTGCTGAGCTGGAGTTTGCCCTTGCACTCCAAAACCTGCTGCTTGGTTATTGGCCACCTGGTACACCACCTGAGGACTAGGAGCTCTTGCATTATTTGGGGGAGGAATCTGTGGAGCTGGGAGAATAAGCTTACCACCGGGAGTTGAAGGACCACGCTTTGGAAGCAGCAACTGTTTTATCAGACTCGACTCACCAGAAGCAGGCTGACCAACTCCTGCATTCGTTTGCTGTGGTTGAACTTGCATCTGTACTTGTTGTGGCTGCTGAACTTGTACTTGTACCTGTTGTGGAGGTGCTGGTGAATGCTGCTGCTGTTGCTGTCTTTTCACAGACAGCATTTGACTGACAGTAGGAGGTGGTCCCTGTGGTTGAGGGGTGGAAGAAGATGACATGGCAGTAGGGACCTGGTTAGTAGTAGCTGGGACAGGTGATGGTGAGGAAGATGGAGTAATGTTTGGTTGTCCAGTTAGCTGAACTGCCTGGCCAGCTGGAAGAGCTGCTGGATTAGCAAGAACAATTTGGTGAATGGCTGGTGCGTAAGTTTGACCTTGTTGAGCTGGCTGGCTTACAATCACTACACTTTGTTGGGTTGGCTGCTGTGGCTGTTGAATAGGCTGTTGTACCACTGTTGATGAAACTTGCTGAGAAGGGAGAGGTTTTGGTGCAATGTTTTGAAACCCTACCCTTGAGGGTTGTGGACTTGGGACACCAGCAATGGTAACCATTTGTCCTGTAGCTACCTGAAAATTCTGTACTGAAGTTGCTGAGACAATATTGGATGTAGAAGTCGTTACATACTGTGGGGGTGCTATGATAACAGTGTCCTGTGGCTGGCTACCAGCTGATGTCTGCTGAGATGAAGTTTGTACAGGTTGGGGTGATGTGGTGATTAACTGTTGACCCTGTGAAACTGTAGAAGTACATGCTGGTATGTTCTGAACTCTGCCAAATATATGACTCTGTGGGACAGCTTGCTGAATCACTGTAACAGGAGTGCCAGAAGGTATCTGCCCCGGTACCACTGTGTGTAATGGAGACTGCTGTGGAATTACTGATGGATGGTGAAGCAGTGTCTGGGAATTTACAACTGTAACAGGCTGTGGCCCTGTACTATGATTCTGAACCACAGAACTCTGTGCAGTTCCTCCTCCCACAGCAATACTAACAGGAACTGCTGTCTGGGGTATAGAGTTCGGGATTACTGTAGCCTTAACGACTTCACAAGGAATTGGAGCTTTATTTTGAATGACGGTCACCGGAGCATTTTGCTGCTGGTGGGTATGAACTGAAGGATTTGGTGGAATTCTTGAAACAGTCTGTGCCACAGTATGAACACCTTGTACTGGAAAAGACATTTGTGTTGCAGTCAAACTTGAAGATTGGTTGGTAACAGGAGTCCTCTGAAAATGGTTTCCTACAGTTTGTGGTCCATGAGGGATTCCTGAAAATATGAGGAAAAGTTAAAATTCACAGTGAAATGACTGAAAAGCAGCATGTAGAAATTATTTTACTTAATTTCAAGAGCAAACAGTTTTAAGAAATTAACAATTTTGCATTATATGAATATGATAAAATAGAACAAGAAATAAAGTGTTACTGAAAAACAAGGACAAGTCATACATCTTGAATGTATATAATACATGTTTTCATTTAGCCTTATTAAATTGATAATATTTAATCACAATAAAAATTAATACCTGCGGGTGAAGGACTTGGAGATACATCAGGTACAGAATCAACACGAACAACGGGAGTAGAAACAGGTTGCTGCTGATAGTACATCTGAATGGGAAGTGGGATAGCCCTACGTTTTACTCCTACTACATGAATATGCGCCTGCCCATTGTTACTGGAATCCTCCACTCTCTTCACTGTATGATTTGGAAAGACTGTTCTGTAAAGTACACACACATTCAATTTTAATAACTAGCACATTAACAAAAAACACTAAATTCTAACAATGTTTACACAAACAGCAACAGTATATTCACTGCTACTTATATATGAACCAGTATGAATCATATATTCTACAAGGATGGGAAACAAGGAGTTAAACATTAATGTAAAAGATCAATTCTCCAATTTCAAAAATCATTATTATTAACATTGTAGGGTTTAACACAATTCTACTATATATGTAATTAATAAAAAAGCTGCATCAAGTCAATGTCTATTTTATGAACTTTGCAAAATAACAAAAAGTCATGATGTTTGAAGACAGAGCTCAGTCACCAACTATTATTCAAGATTTAAAAGGGCGAATGCTATGTCTTTAACACATATAAATAGCAGGAAAAACATAAACTTAATTTCTTCCTTTTCTTTCTTTGATAAACCTCAGAATGTTTAAACAGAAACACCATGTTTGATATCAAAATTCCCTTGAATTTAAACTTCTACCACACTACAATCTAATCATACAAAACTTTAAGTAGTGGAGACATTCAAGACTAGGTAGATAGTTGGTATGTTTTCCTGGGTAGCTCAGCTGGTAAAGAATCCACCTGCAATGCCAGAGACCCCAGTTCAAAATCTGGGTCAAAAGTTCCCCTTGAGAAGGGATAGTCTACCCACTCCAGTATTCTTGGGCTTCCCTGGTGGCTCAGACAGTAGAGAATCTACCTGCAATGCAGAAGACTTAGATTCAATCCCTGGGTTGGGAAGATTCCCTGCAGGAGGGCATGGCAACCCACTCCAGTATTCTTGCCTGGAGAATCCCCATGGACAGAGGAGCCTGGCAGGCTTACAGTCCATAGGGTCCCAAAGAGTTGGACATGACTGAGTAACTAAACACAGCACAGATAGTTGTTATGTTCTCTACAGAGCAAGGGGTATGTAAATTAACTTTAAAGAAATATAAATCCTACCTAAGACATTTATAAAATCCAGTTGATGTTAGGATTCCACCACGAGCCAATTTACTGCAAGTTGATAGGTACTCAGAATACATTTCTGCTCGAGAGACAGAACAATCGGGATTTACTTCAAAATGAGCATTGAGCCTAAAAGAGGAAAAAAAAAAAATACATGGCATTATGCAATATACTAGAGAGTCTATACTTAACCATTTGAAGGCAATGTGTTATAAATTAATATTCATATATTATTGATCAAATTTCACTATCTCATGCTATCTGCAAAAATATATGCTAGTTTTTAGGCAGACTAAATCAAATAAAAAGAGATTACTTAATCATTCTTATTTTAGTATAAAAAATCATTATTCACAAATATAAAAAATGCTGGCAATAAGTATTCTACAACACATTAATTTTTTTCTTTTTTTTTCCTACAACACATCAGTTTTATTCAGTGAATACTCAGGTTCCTGTCTTGTAATAATCAAAATATAACAGAAGCTCCCAATTATGAGTTATCGGTGATGTGAAAAATGAAGGAAAAACAACTAAACTTTTGTTGCTCTTGGATCAAATTTCTTCAGAAAAAACTCTCCTAAAACATTTAACTAGTTCTTAAAACAATGATACTTCTCATGCTGCACACTCCCCTTCCCCACCTCAGAGACTCTATTCCTAATTAATTACAAGGTAATTCAAACTTCAGTTTGTCTTTGTCATAAAGTGACTTCAGCTGTAAGTTAGGATTGGAGGCCTAGTTAACTATAAAGGACTCTTTCTAGAACTCACTATATATATACAAGATAGGCCAACCTACAGCTGTTTCCTATTAACTGAATCAAATGATAATTATGATAAAATAATTTAAAATGCTTCTCTTCTCCTCCCTAGAAATGGCAGAAATAAGAATTTATAAGACCAAGTCAGTAACTAACACACACACATTTTACAGTGGATGCAGTACTTATTTTTTCCACCTTTCAAAACTTTGAGTATCGAGTTTTCAAATCGACCAGAAACAAAAAACTGTTTGGTTTCAATATAGAAGACAAATATTTTCAAATATCATTGGAAGATTTATCAAGTATAAAGCATCAGGTTTAACTATACAGAATATGAAGAAATAGCAAAAAATTAGAGATATTACCATGAACCTGATTTAAGAAAAGGAGAAAAGTAGAGAAAAGTGTCATAGGAACACAGATATGAAAGCACCAAAAATATGGAACATAAAGTGACAGGAACATGGAATGGGAGGAAAATGTTAGAGAATGAGGGAAAAGGGAAAGAAATTTTTTAAAGTAATACATCACCGAAAAGTGATCTTACATTTCAATCTGTTAATCTTCTAAAGAATTTAAGTTGAAATTCATAAGCAATGTAGAGGCAGTTAGCCATGAAAAAATGAAATCTAACCAATTCTACATTTATTTTTTTCAGGAAGTGGCTGAGATGTGACCAGTCAGTCTTCTCAAGGAAATATTATTTTAAAATTGATATTTCAATGTAGACATACTGGTTAGTCTATCATTTGATTAGTTACCTCTTACTACTCACAAAAAGAAAAAATTAACTAGCAATGAACAAGAAATTTTGCTTTTGGTCAAAAAGAAGGGACATTTAATAGCAAAATCTGGTTCTAAGAAGTCAGTCCAATTGTTTTAATAAAATATTAAGAAAAAAAAACAATACAAAATTTTATACTGTCCTTTCTTGTATAAATGATATCCTACTCTAACTAGAAAGAAATACAGAGTAAAACATTCTGGATGACTGCTGAAATAATTTCCTTTTCTCATTTGCTTTATTCTTCCCAAGGATAAAGCCTTAATAGAAATAAACCACTTACCACTGACAAGCAAACTTCTCACTATCTATTTCCACTATTCCTGGAGGTGGAGCAACATGCTGTGCTACAACTGCTCTGGAAGCTAAAGAAAAAAATACATTAGCTACATCATTTTTTAAAACTACAGGCCATATTTAGTTCATGGATATGGAACCAATTAATATTCACAATGAATACCTTTTAAAAAGGTCTATAAACATATTGAAAATATAGAAATTTGAGAAAGAAACTTATAATGGAACGCATATTAATTATACCAGGCACTGTCTTAGATCCTTCATACGAACTATTTTTTGTTAACCTCACAATCATTCAAATAATATGGATTATTTCACTAATATAAACTCTGTTTTTCCCATTTTCAGTCACTGAGTTTTAACTTGATACTATTAATATCTTTTTAATTCTTCTGTGAGGTGGGTATACATAAAGAAACTAACACTCAACTTGATTAAAATAATTAGCCCAAGGACACACATCACAATGTATCAGTAAATAAGCATCTTTCTCAGATTAGTTACAGAAGCAGATTGCATCAAAAATAATTTCACTTTTGAATTTATTAACTCTGTAAGTGGCATATATAAAATTTCCAGATATAATGAACAAATAGCCAACTTCTATGTTGGAACTAATAAAAACAGGAAAAACATGGGATAATAGAAACGTGATCATATTACAGTAAGTTTATAATGAAATATGAATCTTACATATTTATAGATTAAAAATTATATTGTTTCATCATTGAATCAGCATTATTAATAATATATGCTTTTTAAACCTACAAAACGTATCTTCTTTTCAGGTGACATGTTGGCAAAACTTCTCAGAACCCTCAAACAAAACATAAATTTCTAAATTACTGGAACTGGAAGAGGCCCACAGTCAGTCCAATCTGTGAATGACCTGAAGCAATCCTGACCTTTGTCTGGTGAGACCCCAGGCTTCCACTGGGATACAGCTAACAGTAGCCAGCCACGTTTAAATACTTACTCTCTATTAAACCATTTACATTTACATGATTTGTTTTAATCTCATATATAGTTCTAAATTTAATTGTCCCCATTTTGCAAATGAAAAAATGAAAGCTCAGAGATTAACAAAGAACACATGATGGTGACAGCAGAGCTGAGTAAAGCTGGAAAGCCTTCTTTTATGAGTGCTGACTTTGAATTCAGGTCTGTCACATTTCAGAGGACATGCTGAACATCATAATTAGAATCAAAGGTATTTTCCTTGTACAACCCCAGCCTATCATTTTTCTTCTCCTAACTTGATGACAGTTACAGAAAATACCCTTCTAAGGCCTAAATACATGTAGAAACTTCTCTTTTCTTGATCAATTATACTGTAAGAATACACCCTGCTCTGACTGAAATCTGAATCAATTAATAAACAATTGCAGGAAACATTGCAAACTGTGTTGAAATTATGAGAAACTTTATAAACAATGCATAAGGAAAAATAATATAGCCACAATTAAATTAAAAGTATAAACTAGAAATATATAATTCCTATGAAAGTGGCTACAAACTGAGAATCCTTGTCTTCAGGATACCTGAAGACATTCCAAAGAATACAAAGGGCACTTATACTTTAGATGGAATTAATTCCCAGATTTTCAAAGTTTTGTATATATTCCCTCCTAAAACTGCTGTGCATGAAAGCAAGACCTCCTCTTTGATGACTGCTCTTTAACCATTTTGGAACAAAGTCTTAACTCTATTAAACATTGTAAGATATGGTTAAATGCAAGACTCTTGAGCCAGATAGGCTGGCTCTAGAGTTCCATCACTCATCAGCTGTGTAACCATGGGCAAGCTACTTAACCCCTCTGGCTATAAAATGGGGCAAAGTAACAGCACACTGACCTCATTGATGGTTATGAGGATTACAGAAGTTAATGTGTAAGTCACTTAAAACAATGCCTGGCACATAAAGAGCGCTACATAAATGTTATGATGATGATTGTATAAATACCTCTGGAATACCAACAGGAGAAGTAGAAACATTAGTATCCACAAAACGTGTTTAAACCAAGGTATTAGGGTAAGGATTCAGGTCTATTCCAGTGTTTTACATGTTATAGTTGAGGGCAATGTACAGCCTTAAAAATTGGGTATTCTGGTCCTTTGGCATGTTCTAAATTCGGATATACTATTAACATAAAGTGATGACAATTTCTGCTTAATGTCCTTTCCGCCTCCATCTCTCAACTACTACCAAAGAGTGTATTACTTTTTAAATTAGGATCTCGAGTAAGTAAAGCACACAGAATATTTTAAAGAAATACTGAAGGTAGTGGCATCTTTTTTCATTCACATGACAAATTCATGGCAAGTTTAACTATCTTAGAATTTTGAAATAAGGAAGATTTCATGGGAACATAAATCAACATATTTTCTTGGAAAAATAAAGTTGGATTTTTTTCTAAATAACAAGAAATTGAGATAAGATACCCTTGATTAATAAAGACTAACTTTATCAGTTAGGTTATGTGGCAGACATTTTCCATAACTGAATGAGGTAAATCTCCAGTGCCGAGACTGACAACAATGTATTCGTGCATATGACAAAAAGCATTTTATCAAAAAACACTGTGGTCATGAAATGAAGACTACTAAAATTTTCCTAACCCAGTGGTTCTCAAAGTAATCGAACCCTGACCTGAGGCATCAGTATCTCATGGGAACTTGTTAGAAATGAAAATTCTCCTATTCCCCTGAATCAGAAACTCAGGGTATGGAGCCAAGAAATTAGCATGAAAGTCCACTGGGTGACTCTGATGCACCCTCAAGTTGCAGAACCACTGAGCTAACACTACCTGAATATATTAAGTTAAACAAGGTGCACCTAACTGAAAGAGTAGCAACTTTAATTTACACTCATATCTTGTTAATATTTTTTAATATGTTTTCAATAAACTTAAAAATAAATATCTATACTAACTGGGCAATAAATAATTTTATAAATCAAGTATTACTAATTCTTTGATTTCAACAAAACAAAGCAGAACTCAAAATTTTCAGAAGATCATTAAATATAATTTTAATAATTTTTAAATCTGAAAAATAATAATTTTAAGTTCTACTCCTGTCTCTTATACACATCTAATGAACAAGAAATTTTGCTTTTGGTCAAAAAGAAGGGACATTTAATAGCAAAATCTGGTTCTAAGAAGTCAGTCCAATTGTTTTAATAAAATATTAAGAAAAAAAAACAATACAA
>SJYT01052049.1:120455-135898 GCA_006410635.1 Cephalophus harveyi | reverse complement strand
CAACCTAGATAGCATATTCAAAAGCAGAGACATTACTTTGCCGACTAAGGTCCGTCTAGTCAAGGCTATGGTTTTTCCTGTGGTCATGTATGGATGTGAGAGTTGGACTGTGAAGAAGGCTGAGCGCTGAAGAATTGATGCTTTTGAACTGTGGTGTTGGAGAAGACTCTTGAGAGTCCCTTGGACTGCAAGGAGATCCAACCAGTCCATTCTGAAGATGAGCCCTGGGATTTCTTTGGAAGGACTGATGCTAAAGCTGAAACTTCAGTACTTTGGCCACCTCATGTGAAGAGTTGACTCACTGGAAAAGAGTTGACTCACTGAACTGAACTGAACTCAAAATTCTATTTCATAATTTGGGAATCGGTTTTCTACAATATAGAGTTTATACAAACAGCTGATAGACTGAACAAAGAATCATGATATGTTCTATTTTACTGTGGTAGGCAGATACCAATCTTTGTAACAAAAGACAGAATGACTGTTGTCCTGGTCTTGCAGCTATCAACAATTTTCCAAATGTTTTCTCAGTATCTGAAAGGTCCATCCACTTGAGTAAGTTTTACCAAGGCACCTCCAGTGACTAGAAGTTATTACAACTCTCTGATAATGAAAAAGTCTGAAAAAACCTTACAAAGGAAAAACTGAGCTTCTCTTCCTTTAATTTTTTTTTTTTTTTTTTTTTTACAAAATCTCACCTAGTTGACATCTAAATCCTTTTCACTGCCCAACTGTGTCTCATTGTGCCCCTATCTGAAAGTAAGTCTCAGTTCAGTCAGTTCAGTCACTCAGTCATGTCCGACTCCTTGTGACCCCATGATTTGCAGCACGCCAAGCCTCCCTGTCCATCACCAGCTCCCGGAGTTCACTCAGACTCACGTCCATCGAGTCAGTGATGCCATCCAGCCATCTCATCCTCTGTTGTCCCCTTCTCCTGCTCCCAACCCCTCTCACCATCAGAGTTTTTTCCAGTGAGTCAATTCTTCACATGAGGTGGCCATAGTACTGGAGTTTCAGCTTTAGCATCATTCCTTCCAAATAATCTCCTTTAGAATGGACTGGTTGGATCTCTTTGCAGTCCAAGGGACTCTCAAGAGTCTTCTCCAACACCACAGTTCAAACGCATCAATTATTCAGTGCTCAGCTTTCTTCACAGTCCAACTCTCACATCCATATTGTTTTTCCCACTTGAAAAACCATAGCCTTGACTAGACAGACCTTTGTTGGCAAAGTAATGTCTCTGCTTTTGAATATGCTAAAGGAAGCAAACATTATATAGGGCACACTGGCAACCTCCCCTCCCTAAAAAAATGGGTTCTGTTTGTAGGTAACAGAGAAAAATGAATATTGGTTGAGTGACTAACAGTATCTGCTACTCCTATGGATGTGCACATATGCTTCACAGGATTGTATAGCTGGAGATAAATGGGCAAAGAATTATAGCAATCTGCTAAGATTGATTACACTACAGGAGTGGGAATGGAGGCTAGAAGAGATTAACTTTAACACCATGTGTATATTATTTCACTTATTGCAATAAGATCACATGTCCCTTTTCTTTCAAAAAAATGAGTATAGATAATTGAAAAATAATGGATGAAAACATATAATGAAAGAAAAACTGAAAACAATGAAGTGTTTAAGTTTCATTAAACCCTAGAGTGGAGTAGATCTATCCAATTTAATATTCTATTTAAAATGTTATACTGGTCATGATCATCAGAAGACTAATGCTAGAGAGTAGCATTCTCTTGGTGAATGGATAATGAGCAGAAGGAAAAAAATTAATATTAATTTAATCTTATATGCTTCCAAACAATTTTTAAAACCACATATATAATCTACTATACAAATAATGAAGACTTAAATTGATAATATTCAAAAATGGATATGAGAGAAGGAACAGTTTATGAATAAAAGCTACCAAAGGCTCAGATGTGTTTGGAGTTGGGGAGTACATCAAGAATGATTGTCTGCGAGGGAGCATACAGTGGGGGAGGGGTTGATGGGCCCTGAAAAGCAGCTTTGACTTGTTATGGAGGAACATGGATCAATCTTGAACTTGTAGTCAGAGAGATTTATGTTGAATTTGAGGTAGGGCTGGAATAACGAAAGTCCAATTTTAAGGAAAACAGCTAAAGACAAAGCACAAGGTGAAAAAACTGTTCACTTAGTCATCAGTTCAGTTCAGTCACTCAGTCGTGTCTGACTCTTTGCGACCCCATGAATTGCAGCACGCCAGGCCTCCCTGTTCATTCCCCCATAAAGTCAGAGGTGTAGGCGAGAGCATGAAATAGTAAAGTAGATAGACTCTGGTTTTGGGGGTAGATGCTCGGGAAGAGGGGGTTTCCTGAGGCTTGAACACACCTTTGCATATGCCAAGCCTCCTCCATCATGACCATTGTCATGGGCCGGAGTTCCTCACAATGGCTCCCGGCAAGTGATATTAAAACAGCAGAAAGTGAAGAGGAGCTGAAAAGCCTCTTGACGAAAGTGAAAGAGGAGAGCGAAAAAGTTGGCTTAAAGCTCAACATTCAAAAAACGAAGATCATGGCATCTGGTCCCATCATTTCATGGGAAATAGATGGGGAAACAGTGGAAACAGAGTCAGACTTTATTTTTTCGGGCTCCAAAATCACTGCTGATGGTGACTGCAGCCATGAAATTAGAAGACACTTACTCCTTGGAAGAAAAGTTATGTCAAACTTAGATAGCATTTTCAAAAACAGAGACATTACTTTGCTGACTAAGGTCCATCTAGTCAAGGCTATGGTTTTTCCTGTGGTCATGTATGGATGTGAGAATTGGACTGTGAAGAAGGCTGAGCACCAAAGAATTGATCCTTTTGAACTGTGGTGTTGGAGAAGACTCTTGAGAGTCCCTTGGACTGCAAGGAGATCCAACCAGTCCATTCTGAAGGAGATCAACCCTGGGATTTCTCTAGAAGGAATGATGCTAAAGCTGAAACTCCGTACTTTGGCCACCTCATGCGAAGAGTTGACTCACTGGAAAAGACTCTGATGCTGGGAGGGATTGGGGGAAGGATGAGAAGGGGACGACCTAGGATGAGATGGCTGGATGGTATCACGGATTCGATGGATATGAGTCTGAGTGAACTCCGAGAGATGGTAATGAACAGGGAGGCCTGGCGTGCTGCGATTCATGGGGTCGCAAAGAGTCGGACATGACTGAGTGACTGAACTGAACTGACTGTGAACAAATGTTTGGAAGAATAAATGATCTTGGCCTCTTATGTGAGCTGTAACTACCTCAGTGTGGTTGAATACGGAGTGAAGCAAGGACAAAGGCTATGGTCAGATAGAACATTTCCCACTGGGGTCTCAATAGCAAGAGTTTCTAAATTGTGAAAAAGAGACTGGATGCCATGTTGAGGGCAAAAGGAAGCCAGTGAAATTCTTTAGGAGGGAGGTTTCCATTTGATAAAAGTTGCTCTGAAAACACATAAAGGGAAGATCAAGATATGGCAACTCTTTTAAGAGTTTCAAAAGATGATCAGCACTTGAACTACACAGGTACCAGAACTAGAGAAAAGATTCCTGCAAAGGAATCATAATCAAGAGATTCTCCTTATTTTTAAATTGAAAAGTCATTAATATCATTTGCTTCATCTAATGGATAAAAATAGCATGCATTGATAATGAATTTACTTATTTTGAAATAGATTATCATCCCCTCCCACCCAGTTTTATAAATTACACTTAGATGTCATGAAACAAATGTGTGAAGAAATCTGTATTACAAGTAATGAACATATGTTTCAACATCAGGTAACACTTTCCATGATAGAAACATTGTACATAAACTATCATTTCACACCATGCTGCTAAGTCGCTTCAGTCGTGTCTAACTCTGTACAACCCCCTGGATGGCAGCCCACCAGACTCCCCATCCCTGGGATTCTTCAGGCAAGAACACTGGAATGGGTTGCCATTTCCTTCTCCAATGCATGAAAGTGAAAAGTGAAAGTGAAGTTGTTCAGTCGTGTCTGACTCTTAGGGACTCCATGGACTGCAGCCCACCAGGCTCCTCTGTCCATGGGATTTTCCAGGCAAGAGTACTGGAGTGGGGTGCCATTGCCTTCTCCATTTCACACCATAAAGCTGATCAATATGCTTCTTCAAGGGAGAGTTTTAACTTAAAAATATCTTTCTGAATAATGCATAATATGAGAGTGCATATGTTGTTGTTGAATGTTTCATTCGACCTAANGGCAAGAGTACTGGAGTGGGGTGCCATTGCCTTCTCCATTTCACACCATAAAGCTGATCAATATGCTTCTTCAAGGGAGAGTTTTAACTTAAAAATATCTTTCTGAATAATGCATAATATGAGAGTGCATATGTTGTTGTTGAATGTTTCATTCGACCTAATGTTTAAATGTTAAGTAGGTCACAGAGTTGGACATGGTTTAGCAACTGAACACAGTAAACACACACACACAGAATACTAATATCTTAGACTTTTCAAAACATCCCAAGTCATAGTGTTAAACAGGCAATCTTGTGGTAATAAACAATGACCTCAATGGCTTAAAACAAACAAATATATATGCGTACTTCTCATTCTGGTTATAAGTCTGTCTCAAGTTTTTCTCACAAGGTGGCCCAGGTAAATGGAGCTTTCTCTCTGTGGAATATGTCTAGTCACCATGGCAGAAGGAAGGAGACATACTATACATTGTCTCTTAATGACTTTTGCCTGGGGAAGTTATAAACGCTCTTTGTAGTCATATTTCATTTGTAAAAGCCAACAGTGAAGACATTTTAAAATTCCACATAGAGACATAAAATCTTACCATGTGCCCATGAAAACGCGAGTTAAAGGTCAAGCAAACTAATATCTACCACTGTAATACATTAATTTTCCTTTCAATGAGATTTTGATACACAAAAGAAGAATAGAAAATCCAGGAGGAACAATTTCTATTCACGTTCTTAGCATGAGCACATTTGGGGAAAGTATACTCAGTAACAGAGATTTGAATGAACATTCAATTTAAAGTCACCTTGGCTCTATAGAAATTTTAAGTAAGTTAGAAATATAGAAGAGAATAGAACTTTTACTTCAAAAGCCTTAAAATAAAGACTTTAATTCTAGTTGCTAATGATTTCTTACCCAAATCAATTACATACATGTTTTGTATAATGTACAAGCATATGTCATATTTTATTATTTTTACTTGATTGCAAAGAAAAAATTACCACAAATGATTAAATTTTAAATGGAATCTGAACAATAATTTATATAATATTATCTGAAGAAGTTATTTTTGAAGTTTTAGTAACTATGCTTTTATGAGTCTCTAAAATTAGAATGATTGGTGAGAACAAAACTACATCATATGGTGCAGAATACAAATAGGCATCTGCTTAATTTTCTTTTATGCAAGCCATAAGTAAAGAAAATGCAAAGAAAATAAAAGTAGACACAATCCTTTCTGTTCAGTTAATAAGTCATTTTTTCCAAAAGGCAGGCTTCTCTGGTGACTCAGATCGTAAAGAATATGCCTGTAATGCAGGAGACCCAGGTTCAGTCCCTGGGTCAGGAAGATCCCCTCGAGAAGGGAATGGCAACCCACTCCCAGTATTTGTGCTTGGAGAATTAAATGGACTTTATGTGCCAAAAGGCAGATGCATTTGTTAGTGTCAAGACTTTTGGAGCCCTCAAATATGATTAATGTAATGATATAATAATAGCCACTATATACTGAATATATTCTGGCTACCAAGCATGAAAGGTGTTTTACATACTTAAGTTGTTTAATGTTTAGAAAACATCCCCTGGATTAAGTTTTACATTCAAGTTTTTTTAATAACAGGTTTTTTTGAGATATAATTTATATAACATAAAATTCATTTTTCAGAGTGTGCAATTTAACAGTTTTAGTAGATTGATATAACAGTGCAACAATCACCACTACCTAATTTTAAAATATTATCATCATCCCCAAAGGCACTCCAAACCCATTTGCAGTCACTTTCCATTCTTCCACAGCCTATCCTCAGGCAATCTTCAGTCTACATTTTGTCTCTAAGGGTTTGCCTATTCTGAACACTTCATATAAATGGATTATTTCTTCCTGGGTTCTTTCACTTAGCATGTTCTTAAGGTTCATCTGTGCTGAAGTTTGTGACAGTATTCTATTCTTTTTTATGGTTGAATAGTACTCAATTCTACGGACAGATCACAGTTTTTTATACATTCATCAGTTATAGACATTTGGACTGTTTCCACTTTTTACTTATCACTGATGTTGATGTGAACATATGTGCTTAAGTTCTTACATGAACATTTGAAAATTTTCTTGGTGTATACCAAAGAATAGAATTGCTGGTAACTATATGTTTAACTTTTGAAGGAGAGGACAAACAATTTTCCATATTGTCAGCACCATTTACATTCCCATCAATAGAGTATGATAGTTCAAATTTCTTCATAACCTTGGCAACAATTATTCTTACTTTTTTAAATTGAAGTATAGTTGATTTACAATGTTGTGTTAGTTTCTTCTGTACAGCAAAGTGAATTTGGTATCATATATCCACTCTTTTCTTTAGATTTTCTTTTCCCATAAAAATCATTAAAGGGTTATAGGTAGAGTTCTCTGTGGTAGGTTCTTATTAGTTATCTTTTTTATATATTGCTGCTGTTCAGTTGCCAAGCTGTGCTTGAATCTTTGAGACCCCAAGGGTTGCAGCATGCCAGGCTCCTCTGTCCTCCACTATCTCTTGGAGTTTGCTCATACTCATATCGACTGAGTGAGTTACGTCATCTAACCATCTCATCCTTTGCCACTCCCTTATTCTTGCACCTTCAGTCTTTCCCAGCATCAGGGGCCTTTCCAATGAGTAGTCTTAAGATAGATGGCCAAGTATTGGAGCTTCAGTTTCATCATTAGTTCTTCCAGTAAATAATCAGGGTTGATTTCCTTTAGGATTGACTGGTTTGATCTTGCAGTCCAAGGGAATATTAAGAATTCTTTGGCATTTAGCCTTCTTTTTGGTCCAATTCTCACATCCATACATGACTACTGGAAAAACAAGGGCTTTGACTATACTGACCTTTGTTGGCAAAGTGATGTCTTTCCCTTTGAATATACTGTATAGGTTTGTCAAAGTTTTCCTAAAGGGCAAGCATATTTTAATTTCATGGTTACAGTCATCCTCCACAGTGATTTTGGAGAGCAGGAAAATAATGGCTGTCACTGCTTCCACATTTTTAATATTTAATATTTTATATATAGTGGTTCAGTTCAATTCAGTTCAGTTCAGTCACTCAGTCGTGTCTGACTCTTTGCAACCCATGAATTGCAGCACACCAGGACTCCCTGTCCATCACCAAATCCCAGAGTTCACTCAGACTCACATCCATCGAGGCAGTGATGCCATCCAGCCATCTCATCCTCTGTCGTCCTCTTCTCCTCCTGCCCCCAATCCCTCCCAGCATCAGGGTCTTTTCCAATAAGTCAACTCTTCGCATGAGGTGGCCAGAGTACTGGAGTTTCAGCTTCAGCATCATTCCTTCCAAAGAAATCCCAGGACTGATGTCCTTCAGAATGGACTGGTTGGATCTCCTTGCAGTCCAAGGGACACTCAAGAGTCTTCTCCAGTTCAAAAGCATCAATTCTTCAGCGCTCAGCCCTCTTCACAGTCCAACTCTCACATCCATACATGACTACTGGAAAAACCATAGCCTTGACTAGACAGACCTTAGTCCGCAAAGTAATGTCTCTACTTTTGAAAATGCTATCTACGTTGGTCATAACTTTTCTTCTAAGGAGTAAAGGCCTTTTAATTTCATGAATGCAGTCACCATCTGCAGTGATTTTGCAGCCCAAAAAAATAAAGTCTGACACTGTTTCCACTGTTTCCCCCATCTATTTCCCATGAAGTGATGGGACCGGATGCCATGATCTTCGTCTTCTGAATGTTGAGCTTTAAGCCAACCTTTTCACTCTCCTCTTTTACTTTCATCAAGAGGCTTTTTAGTTCCTCTTCACTTTCTGCCACAAGGGTGGTGTCATCTGCATATCTGAGGTGATTGATATTTCTCCCAGCAATCTTGATTCCAGCTTGTGCTTTTTCCAGCCCAGCGTTTCTCATTATGTACTCTTCATATAAGTTAAATAAGCAGGGTGACAATATACAGCCTTGATGTACTCCTTTTCCTATTTGGAACCAGTCTGTTGTTCCATGTCCAGTTCCAACTGTTACTTCCTGACCTGCATATAGGTTTCTCAAGAGGCAGGTCAGGTGGTCTAATATGCCTATCTCTTTCAGAATTTTCCACAGTTTATTGTGATCTACACAGTCAAAGGCTTTGGCCTAGTCAATAAAACAGAAATAGATGTTTTTCTGGAACTCTCTTGCTTTCTCAATGATCCAGCAGATATTGGCAATTTGATCTCTGGTTCCTACACCTTTTCTAAAACCAGCTTGAACATCTGGAATTTCATAGTTCATGTACTGCTGAAGCCTGGCTTGGAGAATTTTGAGCATTACTTTACTAGTGTGTGCTGCTGCTGCTGCTGCTAAGTCGCTTCAGTCATGTCCAACTCTGTGACCCCATAGATGGCAGCCCACTAGGCTCCTCTGTCCCCGGGATTCTCCAGGCAAGAATACTGGAGTGGGTTGCCATTTCCTTCTCCAATGCATGAAAGTGAAAGTGAAAATGAAGTCACTCAGTCATGTCCGAGTCTTAGTGACTAGCGCATGAGATGAGTGCAATTCTGCAGTAGTTCAAGCATTCTTTGGCATTGCTTTTTTGGGGATTGGAATGAAAACTGAACTTTTCTAGTCCTGTGGCCACTACTGAGTTTTCCAAATTTGCTGGCATGTTGAGTGCAGCACTTTCACAGCATCATCTTTCAGGATTTGAAATAGCTCAACTGGAATTTTGTCACGTCCACTAGCATTGTTCATAGTGATGCTTTCTAAGCCCCACTTGACTTCACATCCCAGGATGTCTGGCTCTAGATGAGTGATCACACCATCGTGATTATCTTGGTCATAGTTCTTATGTGTATTCTTGCCACCTTTTCTTAATATCTTCTGCTTTTGTTAGGTCCAGACCATTTCTATCCTTTTTTGAGCCCATCTTTGTATGAAATGTTCCCTTGGTATCTCTAATTTTCTTGAAGAGATCTCTAGTCTCTCCCATTCTGTTGTTTTCCTCTATTTCTTTGCATTGATCCCTGAGGAAGACTTTCTTATTTCTCCTTGCTATTCTTTGGAACTCTGCATTCAGATACTTATATCTTTCTTTTTCTCCTTTGCTTTCTTCTCTTGTTTTCACAGCTATTTGTAAGGCTTCCCCAGACAGCCGTTTTGCTTTTTTGCATTTCTTTTCCATGGGGATGGTCTTGATCCCTGTCTCCTGTACAGTGTCACGAACCTCATTCCATAGTTCATCAGGCACTCTATCTATCAGATCTAGGCCCTTAAATCTATTTCTCACTTCCACTGTATAATCATAAGGGATTTGATTTAGGTCCTACCTGAATGGTCTATTGGTTTTCTCTACTTTCTTCAATTTAAGTCTGAATTTGGCAATAAGGAGTTCGTGATCTGAGCCACAGTCAGCTCCCGGTCTTGTTTTTGCTGACTGTATAGAGCTTCTCCATCTTTGGCTGCAAAGATTATAATCAATCTGATTTCAGTGTTGACCATCTGGTGATGTCCATGTGTAGAGTCTTCTCTTTTTTTGTTGGAAGAGGGTGTTTGCTATGACCAGTGCGTTCTCAGGGCAAAACTCTATTAACCTTTGCCCTGCTTCATTCTGTATTCAAAGGCCAAATTTGCCTGTTACTCCAGGTGTTTCTTGACTTCCTACTTTTGCATTCCAGCCCCTCATAATGAAAAGGACATCTTTTGGGGGGTTTTCATTTTAAAAGGTCTTGTAGGTCTTCATAGAACGGTTCATCCCAGCTTCTTCAGTGTTACTGGTTGGGGTATAGACTTGGCTTACTGTGATATTTTTGGTTTGCCTTGGAAATGAACAGATATCATTCTGTCATTTTTGAGACTGCATCCAAGTACTGCATTTCAGACTCTTGTTGACCATGATGGCTGCTCCATTTCTTCTATGGGATTCCTGCCCTCAGTAGTAGATATAATGGTCATCTGAGTTAAATTCACCCATTCCAGTCCATTTTAGTTCACTGATTCCTAGAATGTCGATGTTCACTCTTGCCATCTCCTGTTTGACCACTTCCAATTTGCCCTGATTCATGGACCTAACATTCTAGGTTCCCATGCTATATTGCTCTTTACAGCATCAGACCTTGCTTCTATCACCAGTCACATCCACAACTAGGTATTGTTTTTGCTTTGGCTCCATCCTTTCGTTGTTTCTGGAGTTATTTCTCCACTGATCTCCAGTCTCATATTGAGCACCTACTGACCTGGGGAGTTCCTCTTTCAGTATCCTATCATTTTGCCTTTTCATACTGTTCATGGGGTTCTCAAGGCAAGAATACTGAAGTGATTTGCCATTCCCTTCTCCAGTGGACCACATTCTGTCAGACCTCTCCACCATGACCCACCTGTCTTGGGTGGCCCCACACAGCATGGATTAGTTTCATTGAGTTAGACAAAGCTGTGGTCCTAGTGTGATTAGATTGACTAGTTTTCTGTGGTTATGGTTTCAGTGTGTCAGCCCTCTGATGCCCTCTTGCAACACCTACCATCTTACTTGGGTTTCTCTTACCTTGGACATGGGGTATCTCTTCACGGCTGCTCCAGCAAACTGTAGCTGCTGTTCCTTACCTTGGATGAGGGGTATCTCCTCACCACCACCCCTCCTGACCTTGAATGTGGAGTAGCTCCTCTGGGCCCTCCTGCGCCCGTGCAGCCACTGCTCCTCGGGTATAGGGTAGCTCTTCACGGCCGCCACCCCTGACCTTGGACGAGGGGTAGCTCCGACGGCGCGCTTCTGCGCGGTCTGTCGCAGCTGGCACTCTTATATGTTAATCCAAATCTCTGAATGTATTCCTCTCCTCCTTCCCTTTTATTGACCATGAGATTGCTTTCTATGTCTGTTTCTGTAAATAAGTTCTGTTTTGAGTCATTTTTGTAAATAAGTTAATTTTTATAAAATGTTAGATTCTACATATATTTGTCTGGGGTCTTCCCTTGTGGTTCAGCTGATTAAAAATCTGCGTGCAATGCAGGAGACAAGAGTTCAATCCCTGGGTAGGGAAGATACCCTGCAGAATGGAAAGGCTATCCACTCCAGTATCCTGGCCTGGAGAATTCCATGGGGGTTCCAAAGAGTTGGACACAACTGAGCAATTTTCACTTTCATATTTGTCTGACTTACTTCACCTTATATGACAACCTCTAGGTCCACCCATTTTGTTGCAAATGGCACTATCTCATATTTTTATGACTGTGTAATATTCCATTGTATGTATGTACCACATCTTCTTTATCCATTTCTCAGTTGATGGGCATTTAGGTTGCTTCCATATCCTGGCTATTGTAAACACTGCTGCAATGAATATATGGGTGCATGTATCTTTTCTAATCATGGCATCTGCTGGGTACTACATAACCAGGAGTGAGACTGCTGGATCATATGGTAACATTATTTTTTTTTTTTTTTTTTTTTTTTAAGGAATCTCTATATTGTTCTCCATCGTTGCTGTACCAATTTACACTCCCACCCACAGTGTTAGAAGGTTCCTTTTTCTCCACCCTGTCCCTCATTTATTGTCTTTAGATTTTTCAATAGTGGAAATACTTATTATATTGTCTTTTTTATTGTAGCCACCCTAGTCAGTGTGAATCTGTATCTCATTGTGATTTGAGTTACATTTTAAAAGTGAACGTCTTTTCATATGCATACTGGCCATTTATATACTTTCTTTAGAAGGAATTCTATTCAACTTTTTTGGCTATTATTTAAATTGGGTTGCTTTTTACTTTTGAATTAAAATTGTTTCTTATATATTCTGGATACAAGTTTCCTTATCATATATGTGATCTGCAAAAATTTCCTTCCTATTTGTGGGTGAGAGTTTTCCTTTATTGATGGTATCTATTGGAGCACAAGTTTTTATTTTAATGAAGTTCAGTTTATTTCTTTTTCTGCTGCTTGTGCTGTCATATATAAGAAATCATTGTCTAATCCATGGCAAAGATTTACCCCTATCTTTCTTTTAAGAGTTTTATGGTTTTAGTTATAACATTTAAATATATGAACACTTTTAATTGTTTTCTATATGTAATGTGAGGTGGAGGTCCAACTTAATTCTTTTACATGTTTATATCTAGCTGTCCTTTCAAAATTTGTTGAAAAACTTTTCTTTTCCTAGTCAATTGTCATGGTACCCTTTTTGGATCACATTCTAATTTTTCAGATAGTCAAATAAGGCCAAAATAATTAAATATAATATGAAGAATATATAATGTCATAAATGACACAGATGTATGTTTTCAAGCCTGAACAATCTGGCTTCTAAGTCTTTTCACTATACAAGAATGCTTGAGGCTCTGATCTTCAGACTTTGAGATGGACATATCACACCTTGAGTTATTACAGCATCTCTGAAGCTACATACATACATTTAACACCTATATAACAAGTCAAGGCTCAAATGCAATAACAGAGAATTTATAAGAACTTTTGACAGTCAAAGGGAAACTATATATAAATATATATATGATAAATATGTATATATTTATTTTGTAGCTTATAGCATATAATACTTGGAGAAGGCAATGGCACCCCACTCCAGTACTCTTGCCTGGAAAATCCCATGGATGGAGGAGCCTGGTAGGCTGCAGTCCATGGAGTCGTTAGGAATTAGACATGACTGAGTGACTTCACTTTCACTTTACACTTTCATGCATTGGAGAAGGAAATGGCAACCCACTCCAGTGTTCTTGCCTGGAGAATCCCAGGACGGAGGAGCCTGGTGAGCTGCCATCTCTGGGGTTGCACAGAGTTGGACACGACTGAAGCGACTTAGCAGCAGCAGCAGCATATGTACCAGTACAGATATAGATTCGTACAGCTTGTGTGTGTGTGGAAAAAATACATAGAAAGGTAGATAGATAGTGTTATAATAATCACAGTGTTTTATTTTTTAAAGTGATATTTAAAAATTTCAGGAAACTAAATTCTATAGAATGAGTCTTTTCCATTTGACATTTACAATCCTGATAATCTTACTCTTCTTCATAGTACTCCCAACATGTTGGGAGACATCACACAGACATATGTCTTAATGAAGTATTATAAATGTTGTCAATAATTTAGGTATATAAAATAAATGAATATTTACTGGCATGTGATAGAAAAATAACTGACCTTTTCATCATAAAAATCAATGTTTACTTGACAGATGTTTAGATGTACTTTAACTCAAGAACTTATTTGCATAAGCTAAGCTAAGCTAAGTCACTTCAGTCGTGTCCGACTCTGTGCGACCCCATAGACGGCAGCCCACCAGGCTCCCCCGTCCCTGGGATTCTCCAGGCAAGAACACTGGAGTGGGTTGCCATTTCCTTCTCCATATTTGCATAAATTTGGGTTATTAATTAGGGCAGATTGTTCATGGATCCTAAAACTCATATGTTGAGAGTAAGAAAATAGCAAATTACAATGCTTTCTGGAACAAAGTCAGACTCTTTAGATAAATCTCCAAGAAAGCATGTAAAAAATAGATACCAATATATTTTTAGTGGACTTTTAAAAAGTATCTAGCTAAAAGCTGAAAAGGAGAGAAAGATCTCTGTATTTAGGGCATGAAGTACAAAACACAGAAAAGTAAGTTACTGAAATAATATAGATTATATTAAAACATTTTTCTGTTATAAATGCTTATACTCCACTTATTTGAAATGTGAGCATAATGACTTTAAGATAGCAAGTTTAATTTTGTATGTAGTTTGGTTGACTTTTCCATTCCAGATTTAAGTTAAACGTTGTGCTTCTATCTCTGCTAGCTCCTCATCCCCTCCTCCTTCTCCTTCTTCCCCTCTCTGCTCTCTTTCTCGCCCCTTCTCTCTCATTCCACCTACCCCCATGACTATGATCAGTTCTCTATCATCTTTGAACCCTATATTCCCAGGTATAAATTTATATTATTGCTCACTTCAATATTAATGTGAATATCAATAAGTTTTATATAAGTGAAGATAATCTGAAAACTGTTTATAGCCATCTAAATGGAATTTATATAGCACCAATGACTTATCTGAAAATTATTTGGTCCATGAATTTTTAAATTATAATTCTCCCTACAATTTTTGTCTGGATTACCACTATTGCTTTGAACAGTGACTTGCACTGAGTAGCAATTCAACAACTGAGAGAAGTACTGATAGTTGTATTCAGAAGTACTGACAATTGTACTAAGTACTATTTTTTTTGTTGATGTTGAATTTGTTATTATTACTAGGTAAGAACCTATGAATGGATCCATTGTGCTCACTTTTGAGCCAACTGCATTATGTTATATTTAAATGTCAGCGTACTGACATTTTATATATTACAAAAACAGAGATATGTAGGAAACAGCAACATTTTCATGGTTGTTCCTAGTGAAAAAGCTCTTAACTTGAGTACCAAATACTGCATGATGTAGCAACTTAATCACATAAAAATATTCATAATTTGAATGTTTGATTATAATTGTTAAATCATTTGGTGGAAAATTCTGTTACCATTATTGTTTTTACCATTAATTCCGGGAGCTATAAACAAACTTAAAACCACTCGTTTTTGCCCACCTAGATACCTACAGTAGCTCCTTCATTAATTTAAAAGACTCATTAGACATAATCAATGTGACCCTAGTGCTTTCACTAGCTCTAGAGTCTTAATATTCAATGTCTCTTCTAGAATCAAGATTAAGAAAGTTATTTAAATTATATTTACTTGTGGAACTATACAATTTATCACAAGGTAAATGCTGATCTTACTTTAGTCATTTAAACAGTCTTAAAGGTATCATTTTCACCATGATTTCACAGCTTTAAAGCAATGTATATTATTCAAATGATACAGGATATGGAATACAATAAATATTAATTTCATTTTTTTTTCATCTTTAAAAGACACTTGGCTGTTTATTTTTTTTTTTTAATTTTGTTTTTACTTTATTTTACTTTACAATACCGTATTGGTTTTGCCATACATTGACATGAATCCACCATGGGTGTATATTAGCTCCCAATCCCTAATCCCCCTCCCACCTCCCACCCCACATCATCTCTCTGGATCATCCCCGTGCACCAGCCCCAAGCATCCTGTATTCTGTATCCTGTATAGGCTTGTGCTTCGTTCTTACATGATAGTATACACGTTTCAATGCCATTCTCCCAAATCATCCCACCCTCTCCCTCTCCCACAGAGTCCAAAAGTCCTTTCTATACATTTGTGTCTCTTTTGCTGTCTCACATACAGGGTCATCA
>SJYT01052049.1:91508-107854 GCA_006410635.1 Cephalophus harveyi | reverse complement strand
GTGGAAACAGTGCCAGACTTTATTTTTTTGGGCTCCAAAATCACTGCTGATGGTGACTGCAGCCATGAAATTAGAAGACGCTTACTCCTTGGAAGAAAAGTTATGTCCAACCTAGATAGCATTTTCAAAAGCAGAGACATTACTTTGCCGACTAAGGTCCGTCTAGTCAAGGCTATGGTTTTTCCTGTGGTCATGTATGGATGTGAGAGTTGGACTGTGAAGAAGGCTGATCGCCGAAGAATTGATGCTTTTGAAGTGTGGTGTTGGAGAAGACTCTTGAGAGTCCCTTGGACTGCAAGAAGATCCAACCAGTCCATTCTGAAGGAGATCAACCCTGGGATTTCTTTGGAAGGAATGATGCTAAAGCTGAAACTCCAGTACTTTGGCCATCTCATGCGAAGAGTTGACTCATTGGAAAAGACTCTGATGCTGGGAGGGATTGGGGGCAGGAGGAGAAGGGGACGACCGAGGATGAGATGGCTGGATGGCATCACTGACTCGATGGATGTGAGTCTGAGTGAACTCCGAGAGATGGTGATGAACAGGGAGGCCTGGCGTGCTGCGATTCATGGGGTTGCAAAGAGTCGGACACGACTGAGCGACTGAACTGAACTGATATTGTAATGTAGTACTAATGCCACACTGATTTGTTATACAGAAAGAGTTGAGAAATTTTCATGTTTTATTTTCACTGTTCTACCTTCTTTTTTTTCATCAGGTATTTTTTCTTGAAATGGCTTTGTTTGGTGGGATCTCTGTCTACTGTAAGGGATTCAAGACATAAATCAATGTTTCAAAAACATTTTCATACATTTCCTAAAACCTGTATTAATGTTAGTTGCTTTTATAATAACAGTACTTTACTGTCTTTATTGCTGTCATTTGTTGAAGAAATGAAGCTCAGAGAAATCACTGATGCTGGACTGGAAGAAACACAAGCTGGAATCAAGATTGCCGGGAGAAATATCAATAACCTCAGATATGCAGATGACACCACCCTTATGGCAGAAAGTGAAGAGGAGCTAAAAGGCCTCTTGATGAAAGTGAAAGAGGAGAGTGAAAAAGTTGGCTTAAAGCTCAACATTCAGAAAACGAAGATCATGGCATCTGGTCCCATCACTTCATGGGAAATAGATGGGGAAACAGTGGAAACAGTGCCAGACTTTATTTTTTTGGGCTCCAAAATCACTGCTGATGGTGACTGCAGCCATGAAATTAGAAGACGCTTACTCCTTGGAAGAAAAGTTATGTCCAACCTAGATAGCATTTTCAAAAGCAGAGACATTACTTTGCCGACTAAGGTCCGTCTAGTCAAGGCTATGGTTTTTCCTGTGGTCATGTATGGATGTGAGAGTTGGACTGTGAAGAAGGCTGATCGCCGAAGAATTGATGCTTTTGAAGTGTGGTGTTGGAGAAGACTCTTGAGAGTCCCTTGGACTGCAAGAAGATCCAACCAGTCCATTCTGAAGGAGATCAACCCTGGGATTTCTTTGGAAGGAATGATGCTAAAGCTGAAACTCCAGTACTTTGGCCATCTCATGCGAAGAGTTGACTCATTGGAAAAGACTCTGATGCTGGGAGGGATTGGGGGCAGGAGGAGAAGGGGACGACCGAGGATGAGATGGCTGGATGGCATCACTGACTCGATGGATGTGAGTCTGAGTGTACTCCGAGAGATGGTGATGAACAGGGAGGCCTGGCGTGCTGCGATTCATGGGGTCGCAAAGAGTCGGACACGACTGAGCGACTGAACTGAACTGATCTTATGGTACCTGCATAATGTTACTGCCAAAAAGTTATACAATATGTAATAACATTCTATTTATAAC
Source organism: Cephalophus harveyi (assembly GCA_006410635.1). Lineage (NCBI taxonomy): Eukaryota > Metazoa > Chordata > Mammalia > Artiodactyla > Bovidae > Cephalophus > Cephalophus harveyi. The sequence continues at coordinate 106,025 of SJYT01052049.1, read as the reverse complement.
ACATTAAGATCCTCCATGCTAGTCATGTGTCAACTAATATATTAGATTGCACAGTGGTCACAGTTTTCAAGAAAACCATACAGATGTTTTAACATATAAGCAGAAAGAAATGGCACTGTAGTTCAACATGATAGCTTTAATTTGCAGTTTCTTAGTGTTTATATTTGGAATATTATACAAAGAATGAATGGCTATTTCTTCATAGACATCTTATGTTTTCTATCTTTATCCTATTTCTAACTATACTTATAATTGACTTTGTGACTGTGTCTGAATTCAATCCTTTCTAATAAACATAATGACACCAAAATCATTCTTGCATTAGCATTTGGCCTGTGTAAGTTCTGAAAGTATTAACTGTAAGAATAAAATTGGGGTTGAAAAAGAGTCCTAGAATTTCCATTAAAATGATTATTGAGTATAAGGTGACTTCAGAAGTTAAGACAGTTCCCAGAAGCATCAACATAGCAGAGGAAGAATGATATACTTTAATATAGATTTATATTAATAATTGTTATAGCTTTGGTTTAAGATGAACCTGTAAGACATTTTTTTCAGTACAGAGAAGGATGCATGCATGCTTAGTTACTTTAGTTGTGCCCAATTCTTTGCAATTCTATGGACTGTAGCCCTCCAGGCTCCTCTGTCCCTGGCATTCTCCAGGCAACAATACTGGAGTGAGTTGCCATGCCCTGCTCCAAGGGATCTTCCTGACCCAGGGATCCAATTGCGTTTCCTGCATCTCTTGCAGGTAGATTCTTTACACACTGAGCCACCTGGGAGGCCCAACAAAGAAGGAAAACAAGTATTTAAAGTATATCCACCTGGCATTTTTACATAGACAACAATTTGCCACTGGCTACCAGAGTAATTTTAACTATTAACAGTTAACATAACTGTTAACTGTTAACAAAATGTGTCTTTAAAAAAGTGATAAATTTTGCTAAATAAATTATCTTTTCACTTTTAAGTATAACAATCAAGAGACTGTAACTTCAGTGCTACTTTGGTGATTTTTCAGGTGAATCTCTATCTAATATTTGACATATATTCAACCAAATCTTTCTCATCTGAATTTTCATGTAAAAAAGATATGTTGGGTGGCCATTAACAATATGACAGGACAAAAGTGAAATATAATTATTTGAGCACCCATAAGTCTAACTGATGCATTTATTTCCTCCTATGCTCAGCTGTTAGGCCTCTTAAATAGTTTAACACCAGAATCTTAGAATATCTGTGTATTAGTTTAATGGAAAACTCTAAGATTTTCAGAGACATGTGATATGAAATAATACTGAAGTACAAATTAAATCATGTGTTTTGCAGTGATATAAAATAAAATATAATGCATATTATAAATGTATGCATACATATAAATACTATAAAACTATTTCAGAAACTCAACAATGAGGTTCAAAAATGATAAAGACAAGCAAAACTTACTATTAATAAGTAGCAATTATGCCACTGAAACAGTAAAATGAACATCCTGTCCTTATTGCTTTTCTACCCTCCTACTAAATTTTGCCAATTAGATACAGAAGATCATAGGAAGACTCAAAGCACATTTACAGGGTAATTGTACTGAGAGCAATCCAATTATGTTTAAATGTTTCCGTAATATTATCATTCTTATGGAAACCTCTGTTACACCAGCTTTATTTAGGAGACAGAGCAGATGCTGCTTTCCATTTACCTACTTCCCCTCATTCTACTAAGTCTGGAATGTGGTCCAGTCAGGATATTATTCAGTACAGACTGTCTCAGAACCAGTCCCCGTAAGTGAAATTCACTGGCTATATATAGATGTCCAGGATTAATGCATAATAGATTGGAAAAAGATGAGCTATTTCAAGAATTTTTGCATCACCAACATAAGATGAATAACTCTATGTCTTTGTTATATGATTTCAGCTCTCCAAGTAACCTTTTTTGAGGAATAGTATCTAGCAAGCTGTTATGATTTGTTGTTTACTGAAGAAAATGTTCCTAGTCTAGACTTTCTTGATTTTTTGAGTGTCATGTGTTCTAACTTATCAAAAAAAAAAAAAGTCATAAGAAAGTAGCTGTATTATCTAGGAAAAAAACATTCTTATTCTGAAACAATTTCAATGACATATAATTTTTTCTTTAATTCTAAAAATATAATTTGGATGTTTTATTCTACATATTTCTTCTGTGATTCACTCATAGGAAAATATCTGCCTTTTTTTTTTCTGATGAGACATGAAATATATAAATATCCATAAGGATGGCTGAAAAACAGCAAAACAATGCATTATGCCGAGTTTTGTCTGATTTTGTATATTTCAAATGATGTATATACTATTACACCTTTGTACATCTAAGTTTCATCTTCAAGTAGCATATTCAGTTCAGTCAGTTCAGTCGTTCAGTTGTGTCTGACTCTTTGCAACCCCATGGACTGCAGTATGCCAGGCCTCTCTGTCCATCACCAACTCCCAGTGTTTACCCAAACTCATGTCCATTGAGCTGGTGATGCCATCCAACCATGTCATCCTCTGTTGTCCCCTTCTCCTCCCACCCTCAATCTTTCCCAGCATCACAGTCTTTTCCAGTGAGTCAATTCTTCAAAAAGGGTGGCCAAAATATTGGAGTTTCAGCTTCATCATCAGTCCTTCCAATAAATACTCAGGACTGATTTTCTTTAGGATGGACTGGTTGGATCTCCTTGCAGTCCAAGGGACTCTCAAGAGTCTTCTCCAATACCACATCTCAAAAGTATCAATTCTTCAGCCCTCAGCTTTCTTTGTAGTCCAACTCTCATATCCGCATATGACTACTGGAAAAACCATAGCCTAGACTAGACAGTGGAGAAGGCAATGGCACCCACTCCAGTACTCTTGCCTGGAAAATCCATGGACAGAGGAATCTGGTAGGCTGCAGTCCATGGGGTCGCTAAGAGTTGGGCACGACTAAACAACTTCACTTTCACTTTTCACTTTCATGTATTGGAGAAGGAAATGGCACCCCACTCCAGTGTTCTTGCCTAGAGAATCCCAGGGGCGGGGAAGTCTGGTGGGCTGCTGTCTATGGAGTCTCACAGAGTCAAACACGACTGAAGCGACTTAGCAGCAGCAGCAGCAGCAGACTAGATGGACCTTTGTTGGCAAAGTAATGTCTCTGCTTTTGAATATGCTGTCTAGTTTGGTCATAACTTTCCTTCTACAGAGCAAGCATCTTTTAATTTCATGGCTGCAGTCACCATCTACAGTGATTTTGGAGCCTCAAAACATAAAGTATGTTGCTGTTTCCACTCTTTCCCCATCTGTTTGCCATGAAGTGATGGGACCGGATGCCATGATCTTCGTTTTCTGAATGTTGAGTTTTAAGGCAACTTTTTCACTCTCCTCTTTCACTTTCATCAAGAGGCTCTTTAGTACTTCTTCACTTTCTGCCATAAGGGTGGTGTCATCTGCATATCTGAGGTTATTTATATTTCTCCCAGCAATCTTGATTTCAGCTTGTGCTTCATCCAGCCCAGCGTTTTTTTTTTGATGTACTCTGCATATAAGTTAAAAAAACAGGGTGACAATATACAACCTTGATGTATTCCTTTTCCTATTTGGTACCATTCTGTTCTATGTCCAGTTCTAACTGTACTTCCTGACCTCCATATAGATTTCTCAAGAGGCAGATCAGGTGGTCTGGTAGTCCCATCTTTTCAGAATTTTCCACAGTTTTTTTGTGATCCACACAATCAAAGGCTTTGGGATAGTCAATATAGCAGAAATAGATGTTGAATCCTATTTAATATAATGCACACAATGTAATTGAGTGTAATACATAGATACATAATTTTATTATGCATTAAATTGCTGGCTATATAATGTTGAAAACATACAAAAATCCAATTTCTCAAAATCAGTTTTTATCATTTTTTCTCTCTAACTGGATTAATGACTTAATATGTCTCTCATAAAAATTGAATGAACTGTTGCCACTACTCTAGACAACCAAACAATATGCATTCTGCAAAATGTTGATAATAAAATTTATTATTTGATCCAGTAGCACATACTTCTTGTCACAATGAATGATTTAGTATTAACTACTCTAAAACTGAAATCAGTTTTTGACACATATTTTCCAATGTCTAATTGGCCTATATCCAGCAACTGAATCCAGCATGCTAACATGTTTAGTTACCTCAGGGTATATTTTACAACTAATTCAGCTTTTAATCATTTACTGGGAAGTCAAATCACTTAAAATGCAATATTTTATGGGCCCTGGTGAATGATTGATAATATTTGTTATGAAAATGGCTCAGGGTAAAATTATCGAGACCATCTAGTATGGAATAAGTCTTTAAGGTCTCAATCACTTATTTATTTTTATGTTGGACCAGATGCAGAATTATTTACCAAGGAAACACCAGGTCCTGAATATTTTCTTCTGCTATCCTCCTGTAGATATGGCCTGACTATTTTAGAGAAAATACCAGCTTTGAAATTTGTTTCCTTTACAGACATCAACTATCCTTAGCTGATTATAAAGCATATGGGCCTGTCTTTTAATCAACAGAATGACTACTGTGTCTCTAGATTCTCACAGACTATAATCTCATACTCTTTGCTCCTGAATATTAAGATAAATGAAAAGGAACAGAAAATATTATTGCTATTAATGGGGCTGCTCTTGGAGGACATTGGATCATGTATCACCCTTTATGTTGAGAATAGTACTTGATAGTGAGCCAGAGTCTCAGCATTGCACTTGAATGTCAATATTTCAACATCTTGAATAAATGCTTTTATTGGACTTCCCTGTGGCATCATGTGCTCAGCTAGGACGATTAATGCTGTAGGAGCTATCATATAAAGTCTGCATTTGTAGTAATTTTATAGATTTTTAAAGGACCTTATCTATTATATCACACAGTGGTTCCTTGAGGCATCAGGGGAAATTATCCAGAATTTTCAGAAAAAATATTTTTATATTATGATTATGTTGAATCTTAAGATTATGTTTCTCCCTTCAATTCAGTTTCTGAGAATCATAGAGTTCAATCTTTATCTAGAACCAACAGTATATTAAGAATTCTGTTATTTTCACTTGAGTACTAATCTTATCTTTGCTGCTGCTGCTGCTGCTGCTGCTAAGTCGCTTCAGACATGTCTGACTCTGTGTGACCCCAAAGACGGCAGCCCACCAGGCTCCCCCATCCCTGGGATTCTCCAGGCAAGAACACTTCAAATTAGAATTTTTGTTTGTAATTTATCAGAGAGTTCACTCTTATTAACATCGTTCTCTTTTTCTTAGCTCACTTTTTTTTTTTCATCATGTCCTGTGGCATGCGGGATCTTAGTTCTCCACTGGAGGATTGAACCCATGCCCCTTGCAGTGGAAGCATGGAGTCTTAGTCCCTGGACCACCAGGGAAGTCAACTTAAGAAACTTTTTGACATTTACTTTAAAAAAATCATATTAATAATTTATTTAGAGTAGCTTTAAATTCACCTTAAAATTGAAGAGATGTACATAGATTTCCTTTATAGCCCCTGACCATACAGATGCATGGCCTCCCCAATTACCAGCATCTACCACCAGAGGGGTACAGCAAGGGAAATCCAGAGAAAAACTAACAAAACAAAAACATATACTACTGTTTCATTGACTATGCTAAAGCCTTTGCTTGTGTGGATCACAACAAACTGTGGAAAATTCTTAAAGAGCTGAGACTATCAGATCACCTTACCTGTCTCTTGAAAAACCTGTATGCAGGTCAAGAAACAATAATTAGAACCAGACATGGAACAACAGACTGGCTGAAAATTGGGAAAGGAGTATGTCAAGTCTATATATTGTCACCCTGCTTATTTAACTTCTATGCAGGGTACATCATGTAAAATGTTGGGCATATGTCTTACAAGCTGAAATTAAGATGAAAGTGAAAGTGTTAGTTGCTAAGTTACTCTTTGCAAACCCATGGACTGTAACCCACCAGGCTCCTCTGTCCATTGGGTTTTCCAGGGAAGAATATTGGAGTGGGTTGCCATTTCCTTCTTCAGGGAATCTTCCTGACTCATGGATTGAACCCAGGTCTCCTTCACCGCAGGCAGACTCTTTGCCTTCTGAGACACCAGGGAAGCCAGAATCAAGATAGTCAGGAGAAATATTAACAACCTGAGATACACAGATGATACTACTTTAATGATGGAAAATGAAGGGAAACTAAACAGCCTCTTGATAAGTGTGAAAGAGAGTGAAAAAGTTGGCTTAAGGATCAACATTAAAAAAACTAAGGCTATGGCATCTGGTCCTATCGCTTCATGGCAAATAGAAGAGGAAACAGAGGCAGATTTAATTTTCTTGAGCTCCAAAATCACTGCAAATGGTGACTGCAGCCACAAAATTAAAAGTCATTTGTTCCTTGGCTGAAAAACTATGAAAAACCTAGATAGTGTATTAAAAATCAGAGACATCACTTTGCTGACAAAGGTCTGTATAGTTTTTGGATGGGTAGATGTGATAGTTGGACCATGAAGAAGGCTTAGTGCTGAAGAACTGATGTTTTTGAACTGTGGTGCTACAGAAGACTCTTGAGAGTCTCTTGTACAGCAAGGAGATCAACCAATCAATTCTAAAGGAAATCAGTCCTGAATATTCATTGGAAAGATTGACATTGAAGCGCCAGTACTCTGGCCATCTGATGTGAAGAGCTGACTCATTAGAAAAGACCCTGATGTTGAGAAAGATTGAGGGCAGGAGAAGAAGGGGGAGATGGAGGATGAGATGGTTGGATGGCATCATCAACTCAATGGATATGAGTTTGAGAAACTTCAGGAGAAAGTGAAGGACAAGGAAGCCTGGCATTCTGTAGTCCATGGGGTCATAGAGAGTAGGACATAATTTAGGAACCAAAAACAATAACAAATCACACAAAATCCATAATTTACACTGCAGTTCACTTTTGGTGGTGTGCATTCTATGGGTTTGGAAAAATGTATTATGACATAAATTCATAATTATAATAGAGAGATAATATAATAACACATATAATAACAGATATATCTTAAAATAAGTGTGTGTAAAGATACCCTACATTATGTGGCATCATATTACATTATCATGTAAGCATGTAAAAACATATACCACATTATACATCATCAAGGAAAGGTAAATTGAAACAACAATAAGATACTACCACACACCTTATAGAATGACCCCGAATCTAAAACACTGACAACACCAAGTATTGGTGAAGAGGTGAAGCAAAAGTCCTCTCATTCATTTTTGGTGGGAATGCAAAATGATACAGCCAATTTAGAAAACTGCTTGGCAGTCTTCCCAAACTAAATATAGTCTTATCATATGATCCAGAAATTCTGCTCTTTGGTATTTACCCAAAGGAGTTGAAAACATATATGCATACAAAAACCTACACATAGATGTTTATAGTAGCTTTACTCATAGTTGGCCAAAACTGGGAAGCAAATATGATTTCCTCCAGTAGATGAATTGATAAATAAACTGTGGTACATACAGACAGCACCAGAAAGAATGAGTTATTAAGCCATGAAATAATGAAAGAACTTTAAATGTATATTATTAAGTGAAAGAAGCCAGTCTGAAAAGGTTGCATATTGTATAATTCAAATTATGTGACATTCTGGTTAAGGCAAAACTACAGAGACAATAAAATGTTCATATCAGTGCTTTCCAGGGGCTTGGAGTTTGGGAGGAAGGGAGATGAATAGGCAGAGCACAGAGGATTTTTAAGGCAGATAAAATATTCTGTACATAGTCATGTATGAATGTGAGAGTTGGTCCACAAAGAGAGCTGAGTGCCGAAGAATTGATGCTTCTGAACTGTGATGTTTGAGAAGACTCTTGAGAGTCCCTTGGACTGCAAGGAGATCAAACCAGTCAATCCTAAAGGAAATCAGTCCTGAATATTCATTGGAAGGACTGATGCTGAAGCTGAAGCTCCAGTACTTTGTCTACCTGATGCAAAAACTGACTCACTGGAAAAAACCCTGATGCTGGGAAAGATTGAAGGCAGGAGGAGAAGGGGACACGGGGGATGAGATGGTTGCATGGTATCACCAACTCAATAGACATGAGTTTGAGCAGGCTCTGGGAGTTGGTGATGGACCGGAAAGCCTGGCATGATGCAGTCCATGGAGTCACAAAGAGTCGGACAAGGCTGAGCAACTGAACTGAACTGAATTGGTGATATCATAAGGATAAGACATAAGTCCAAGCTCATAAAAATGTACAACACCAAGAACGAACTCTAAGATAAACCAGCAATTTTGATGATTATGATGAACCAATGTAGGTTCATTCTTGGTAAAAAATGTGTCATCTTGTTGATTGACATTGATAATGAGGGAGGCTATGTATATGTGGGATTAGTCAAAGAGGCCTTGGAGAAGGAAATGGCAATCCACTCCAGTATTCTTGCCTGGAGAATCCCATGGATGGAGAAGCCTAGTACGTTACAGTCCATGGGGTCGCAAAAAGTCGGACACGACTGAGTGACTTCACCTCACCTCAGTCAAAGAGGACATCCCTGCATCTTCCCCTCAGTTTTGTTATGAACCTGAATCTGATCTAAAAATATAAAGTCAATAAAAATTAAAATAAAAAAATTTTTAAATGGATGAAACACAATTAATTTCTCTAACGAGTTCACAGTTCAGAGAAGTAGACAGATAAGTGAATGAACATTATCAATAACATGCAGTGAGCTACGCCACAGAAGAGTCAAGGGCTGGGTGATAATGAACAGAACAGGGATCTATAATCCATTCTAACTCCAATAGATCAGGTCAGAGTCAAAAAATAATTTCCTGGAGATGGTGATCCAGCTGAACCTTGTAATCATCACTTTGATAATATTGATAAATTCATTTTTTACATTAAAATTCATCATAATTTAACTCCCATGATTTTTATCAATAATTGTATTCCACCCCAACTACCCCAAGTCTGGTTACATAGAAAAGGCAGATTAATCAAATCAGAATTAGAAGATCTGAATGTCTTCATTCACTCATTTTTCCTACAAATTTATGTAAGAGGAAACAAATTGTATCAAAAGCACAGGAATTATTTCTAAGTTTTATTTTAGTTATCTACTATAGAAATGAATTATGTTATTTAAGACTCACCCCATTCTGGTATATTTACATTTTAATAAATACATTATTTTTGGTGAGACATGATAATGATAAGTCAATCTATCATTAACTTCGAGCAAACTTATCTCTAATACTTTCAATTTATTCCTAAAGTCAACACTCTTTTAGCAAGACTGTGGTTGAGAAGCATTAGGTAACTTTTCAGAATTGCTTTTTAGGCTTAAATGACAAACCAAAATTGTGGTTTTTACAGAAACAAGTAAAATCCTCCAAAATATCAGGCTAAAGATTTTGATTAATCTTAATAGCCTGAAGGAAACATTTAGGGATTGCTTCTTTTAAATGCATACAAAGGTCATTTCTTCTATTACTTGAAAATTATTGTTGTTATATTGTATAGTTGTAGCCTAGAGGCAAAATAATGAGTAATTATTGAAACATATTTTATCTCTAAGTTTTTGTTATAATAATTAAATTTTATTGATATGAAATGTCTATAAACACAATTATAAAATTATAAACACATTGAATTTTAATCAATAGCTCCAACTATTCAATTATAACCAGATCAGTTATTAAGACTTTAAAATACCATTATATTTGCATAATGCTTAAATTTTGCTTCTTTAAATATGTAATAATTTTTCAGCTTGAGTTGGATACCTACTCAAAGATAACAAAAATAGGGTAGCTTGAACAAAATATTACAAATATGAATTATCCACCATTTAACTACCTTAGAGTTGCTTGCCATATTTTGCCATACTGACATTTTAAATCCATGTAATATCTTTGTACAATTTCTTCAGCTTAAACTAAACCATTAACTGTAAACCAATGGTTTCTTGACATGGCATTTTATTTAAGTTACTTTTCTTGTATGCCTTTCATTCTGTTGTAATTGCTTATTGCTTCCATTACAGTAATTACCATTCTTCATAGTTTCTCTCACAGAAAATTTCCTGCACTTCCTATTACTTAGAACATAATTTTATAAACGACAATAACCAAGGGGGAAAGGAGAAGGTACAGAGTTTTTATTTCTGGTCATAAAAGTACCACTTGTTGGTTTTCTGCTCAATTGATTGTGTTCATCATAACAAATCCAGGATCACTCCTGAAGAGATGGTCATAAGAAGAATGAGATCCCCGGTAAATGGGACGTGTTACAGGAAGCACATAACTGAAATCAGCACTTGCTGAACTTGTGCTGTTTCACGAGCTAGAAAAAATGTAAGAGCCTCCATCTCCCATCTAGTGACTTTTCTTTATGACTATTTCTCAAAATAGTAGCATCAGCTTCATCTCAGAAGTAAAGTGCAAAATCAGACTCTAGAGTTAGGGTCTGGTAATCTGTGTTTTAAAAAGCCCCCCGCCCCCACCACTCCCTAAGGATCATGATGTGTGCCAAAGCTTGAGAACTACTGCTTCAGGAGTTGTTCTTACAGATCACTTCTCTTCCTCACAAAACTCTTATCTTTGTAAGGGAAATTATACAGGTTCATTAAAATACAGGACTGCTTCATGACCTTTCCCCAAGTAGTCTGCAATCTCCCTGGAACAGGGACCTCTACTCTGTGCTTGCTCATGATGAATTTCGAGTCCTGCAGTGGAATGGATGGGTCACTTAGCTCTCTGCAACATTATTTTAGGTGAATGCCATTAAGCTTTTGAAGCTGACTCTAACAGATAAGTATTATACTAATACACAAATAATTACAATGAAGATCATATAAAATAATAAAATCAAATGTAAGGGTAAAAATTAATATGGCCTTTCAGTTACTATGGCTTAGACATGTCTTGTGATTACTTGGTAAGATACAATATTGAGTTCAAAGACATTTTCATAAATGTTTACTATAATTAGGTTAATATTTATATTTATATAGTACGGTTTCACTGTCTATAATGTATGCATATATTATGTCATTTATTTATTCATGATAACATAAAAATGTTTATATTTACATAATACACTTTTAAATGTTTTCATATTAATTGTCTCTTTTAATCATATAGGATCAGTTTTTGAGGCAAAATATAGAAGTCACCAACAAAAGAAGTCAATTGAGAAGCATTAGCTCACACTTTTTCTGAGTTGCTTTTCAAAACTTACTGTCAATGTAATATATTTTAAAATTTTACACTTTGCATGAGTTACATCCATATTGCTAACTCATGTGCTTCATTCTTTAACCTATCTTTAAAAAGGTTCATGCTGCTACCTTTGCAAATGTTTTCTCCTTTGGCTCCTGGTCTGTTCACTTTTCAATCCTTGATGACAGTAGGCATAGAAAGTTCAAAGCAATTTCACAAGAATAAGATTCATCATGTTAATTCTTTATTTACTGATTTTCTAAGTAATACTTAGAAATAATAGGTATATGTTACTATTCAGTCTTACCTTTAAAGCATTTACAGAAAAAAGTACTACCAACACAAGTATATTACCTTGTACAAGTATATTAACACAAGCGCAATTATCTATAACATGTAGCATTAGATCTGCCCTTGACATTTGCAAAATTAAGACAAGACCAGAAATGGGGGCTTAAAACCCTATGTCTAAGCATATAAATGTTACATTAAACTCTAAACAACAAAGAGTTAAACATGCTCTAATCTCTTCATTTGGAAAAGGCCCTCCTCAAAATTAAGTGGAAGAACAGAGTTTAGTACCTAAATGTAGCCATGCAGTGTGCCCCTGCTCCTCCAGTCCTGGCTCAGTCCTGCACTGTAGAGAAGAGCCCCTTGGCCTGGACTCACACAGAAGTCCAAAGTCTTTACAAACAGCCTCCCCTTGGCCAACACTTGAGCCTGGCGGTACCCATGACAGTAATATAATCCACCCTAGAGAGAACCCAGGCAGGCTGTGGACAGACTAGGGGCCGTTTGGATACAAAAGTCCAGCACGTAGGATTTGTTCAATACCATGGTCCAGAAGGTGTATGGGGTCTGAGTGCACACATCCTGGCAGGCCCAGGGATGCCTCAGCTCATGGAGAGAGGCAGCTGGAAGGAAACCAGAGTGTGGGTCCTCAAGCATATGGCAATGCAGATAGGGTTGCTATGTGTCTTGGTCCAAGGGTGGACCTGTGCAGCACACAAATAAAGAAGGCCTTTGAAGGTAACACATTCTACTTGTCTTTGTCCACATCAGTGAATTTCGCCATGATTTCACTTCTTTTGAAACAAATAGCTTTCAAATCACGCACTCCCCACCAAGTATTTCCAAGTTGGATTGAGATCTGTCCTCTAATTGATTTTCACATCATTTTTGTTCACTTTTTTATTTCATTATAATGGTATTACTGTAAGAAAGGAGTCATGTTGCCAGGGTAACCAGAGTGGAGAAGAGGCATTGCTGTTGCTACAGAAAACAACTCCTCTTGAGTAAGTTTCCATTGTAATATTAGATCCACTCAACCTGTGTGAACAGTTTACAGTTTCTGCTTATTTCTCACCTCCCTCCGTCCCTCTCTCTTCCCCCCTGCCCAAGTATGGCTCTCCTTTTGATTTCCTTTTGAGCCTACTCTTTTTCTACCAACTATTTATTTAATATGGGCACTGTCTCCTTTATTCAATAGATTTTCTCTTCTGTTTGCTACTGCACACTCAACACTGCCAAACGACAGCACTGGCAGCTCATTTAAACTTAGAGAACCGTGTTCTGGTGGTAACGCTTCAAGCTGGCCTTGAATTAGAACATCTGCAGCAGCCTGTGCTAGACGGTTTCTCTGCCATTATTACTGCCCCACAGGACAGAACTGGGCTGCCCAAAGTTGGCAGTGAGACTAGAACAGAAAGCCAATCTCAATCTCCCTTCAACGTTATTTTCTATTTTCACTTAACATTTTCTGTGCCTTATTCTCTAATTAAACTTTTATCTCAAAAATTATTTCATTGAAAGGATGGTGTAATATTACTACCATAGGCCAATCATTATAATTGGAAGCAGAATTACAAATGACTTATTAACTTATATCAAACAAATAGGCCAACAATTAAGCTGATTTGCATACATTTAGTGGTTTTCATATTAGACATCTTTTTGTATTCCTGCTTATTTTATAATATTTTACCTAATATTTTGAGTCATACTAGTTTACTGTGAATAAAAATTAACACACTTTTACACATTTTCTTGGGCTTTTCTTCCTTGGGATTTAAACTTAACTAGGAAATATATCCCCATGGTATATCAGGCTGTGTGCTCTAAAAGTTCTGAGTAACACTACTGGGTTGACCAAAAGGTTTGTTTGGCTAGTAAATATGCTGTTCAATAAAATTCTCCATGAAAATGAAAAATATGCCTTTTACCTAGATATGAATGAACTTTCTGGCCAACCCAATATATTAGCATATTTTTCATGAACCCAAAGTGGTTAAAGCACTAGAGTATGAAAAAAGCTTCATACTCTAGTGTTTTCCAAAAAGGATCATGGTTATTTCCACCCCATTCTAAGGGGAAACAATCTCAAATCTTGTGACTACTAGTTTGTCTTTGTTGTTGCAATTGCTGCTGCTGCTGCTGCTAAGTTGAATCAGTCGTGTCCGACTCTGTGCGACCCCATAGACAGCAACCCACCAGGCTCCTTTGTCCCTGGGATTCTCCAGGCAAGAATACTGAAGTGGGTTGCCATTTACTTCTCCGGTGCCTGAAAGTGAAAATTGAAAATGAAGTCACTCAATCGGGCTAGTTGTCACTGAATGCAAAAGAAACCGATTCTGATTAGGACATCATTTTGCTTAAAGAGACATTTGCAAAGAGATGATGTTAGAGCAAAGCAAAAAACATAAAAGTCAAGAAAATACTGGAAAAGAGGATGAAGTAGAACATGTACATAGGAAAGTAAAGAAACACTGGGAAGTAAAGAAAGCAAGATCTACTGGTACAATAATAGTGAACAAGCACAACCAGTGGGATGCAATCAAAACCATGTTTAACATGTTACCACTCTGTCCATTTAACTTTGTTCATTGGGGCTAATTTTCACTTGTCATTAGATGAAAATTTAGCCACCTACAGCTTTACTGCCAACTCTCAGCTAAGTCAAGTTGCTATCTCCTTGTATCACAAAGCAGAGACTAATTCAGTACACTGAATACAGTCAGAATACTGACTGTATTTCTGTCTTTGTGCCAGTACCATACTGTCTTGATGACTGTGGCTTTGTAGTAGAGCCTGAAGTCAGGCAGGTTGATTCCTCCAGTTCCATTCTTCTTTCTCAAGATTGCTTTGGCTATTCGAGGTTTTTTGTATTTCCATACAAATCTTGAAATTATTTGTTCTAGTTCTGTGAAAAATACCGCTGGTAGCTTGATAGGGATTGCATTGAATCTGTAGATTGCTTTGGGTAGTATACTCATTTTCACTATATTGATTCTTCCAATCCATGA
>SJYT01052049.1:72332-91453 GCA_006410635.1 Cephalophus harveyi | reverse complement strand
TTTTTTTTTTTTTTTTTGGTTTCTTTGGTAATCTCCCCACTTCCCGCATCACAGAGGGATATACCCTCCTTCAGTTACAGCTTTCACAGGTCTGAGTTTGATCAGAGGAGCAAAACTGCTAAAGGGAGATATAGAGTAAGCAACGTACAGCAGGGGGGCCTTCTCAGGTAGCACAGTGGTAAATAATCAGCCTGCCGAAAGATGCAGCTTCAACCCCGGGGTCGGGAAGATTCCCTGGAGAAGAGTTACGCCCTCCAGTATTCTTGCCTAGGGAATCCTATAGACAGAGGATCCTGGCAGGCTACAGTCCATGGTGTTGGAAAGAGTCTGATATGAACGAGCGTGCTGGCATACATCTACACACACGGTTTACTGCAGGAATCATACGATTGCAGGAGATTGTAAAGCAGTCTGCTGTCCTGAATCTGGTGATGACCCTAGAGTTCCTAAGGTCAGTCAGACTGTCTGCCAAAAAGGAAAGCTAGACATGGATGAGAACAGAGACAAACTGCATCTTGCAGGACATAAAGATACCTTCAAGACAAACTATAAATCAGGGAAGGTTCATAAACCAAAGCTATGTAGCTATTGGTAATTTTCAGGATAAAAAGACATTCTTTGATTTGGAGTTGCACAGTCACAGTGGGCCAACTAGCTAAAGGAAAAGATCTAGGAAATAGGAATTATGAGTTCAAATATAGCATTATGCTAATTAGGTGAGTCAGTGAAATAGCAACCATGTATACAAAAGGAAGGAAATGGCAACCCACTCCAGTGTTCTTGCCTGGAGAATCCCAGGGACGGGGGAGCCTGGTGGGCTGCCGTCTATGGGGTCGCACAGAGTCGGACACGACTGAAGTGACTTAGCATACAAAACCCACCTGACCTCTACATTGACTTTCAGAGTTTAATGGTTAAGATTTACTTCAACCTTTCAAGTCTCTTACAAGTTTCCTGCCTCAGTCTATTTGTCCCAACAGGAAGCTTTCATAAACCTCTTATCCTTCTCCATCAGAGGGCAGACAGATTGAAAACTATAGTCACAGGAAACTAACCAACTGTTCATATGGACCACAGCCTGGTCTAATTCAGTGAAACTATGAGCCATGATGTGTAGGACCACCCAAGATGGATGGATTATGGTGGAGAGTTCTGACAAAACATGGTCCACTAGAGAAGGGAATGACAAACCACTTCAGTATACTTGCCTTGAGAACCCCATGAACAGTATGAAAAAGCAAACAGATAGACACTGAAAGATGATCTCTCAAGGTCAGTTCAGTTCAGTTCGGTCGTTCAGTCGTGTCCAACTCTTTGCCACCCCATGAATCGCAGCACGCCAGGCCTCCCTGTCCATCACCAACTCCCAGAGTTCACTCAAACTCACGTCCTTTGAGTAGGTGATGCAATCCAGCCATCTCATCCTCTGTCATCCCCTTCTCCGCCTGGCCCCAATCCCTCCCAGCATCAGAGTCTTTTCCAATGAGTCAACTCTTCACATGAGGTGGCCAAAGTACTGGAGTTTCAGCTTTAGCATCATTCCTTCCAAAGAACACCCAGGGCTGATCTCCTTTAGAATGGACTGGTTGGAACTCCTTGCAGTCCAAGGAACTCTCAAGAGTCTTCTCTAACACCACGGTTCAAAAACACCAATTCTTCAGCACTCAGCTTTCTTCACAGTCCAATTCTCACATCCATAGATGACTACTGGAAAAACCATAGCCTTGACTAGACGGACCTTTGTTAGCAAAGTAATGTCTCTGCTTTTCAATATGCTATCTAGGTTGGTCCCGAGGTCAGTAGGTGCCAAATATGCTACTGGAGATCAGTGGAGAAATAACTCCAGAAGGAATAAAGAGACAGAGCCAAAGCATAAACAACACCCAGTTGTGGATGTGACTGGTGATAAAAGTAAAGTCTGATTCTGTAAAGAGCAATATTGCATAGGAACCTGGAATGTTAGGTCCATGATCCAAAGCAAATTGCAAGTGGTCACACAGGAGATGGCAAGAGTGAACATCAACATTTTAGGAATCAGAGAACTAAAATGGACTAGAATGGATTAATTTAACTCAGATAACCATTATATCTACTACTGTGGGCAAGATACCCTTAGAAGAAATGGAGTAGTCATCATAGTCAACAAAAGGGTCTGAAATGCAGTACTTGGATGCAGTCTCAAAAATGACAGAATGATCTCTGTTTGTTTCCAAGGCAAACCATTCAATATCACAATAATCCAAGTCTATGCCCTGAGAAGTAATACTGAAGAAGCTGAAGTTGAATAGGTCTCTGAAGACCTACAAGACCTTCTAGAACTAACACCCAAAGAAGATGTCCTTTTCATTACGGGAGGCTGGAGTGCAAAGGTAGGAAGACAAGAAATATCTGGAGTAACAGGCAAATTTGGCTTTGGAGTACAGAATGAAGCAGGGCAAAGGCTAATAGAGTTTTCCCAAGAGAATGCACTGGTCATAGCAAATACCGTCTTCCAATAATACAAGAGAAGAACCTACACATGAAAATCACCAGATGGCCAATACTGAAATCAGACTGATTAATTCTTTGCAGCCAAAGATGGAGAAGCTCTATATAGTCAACAAAAACAAGACCAGGAGCTGACTGTGGCTCAGATCATCATCTCCTTATTGCCAAATTCAGACTTATATTGAAAAAAGTAGGGAAAAGCACTAGACCATTCAGGTACGACCTAAATCAAATCCCTTATGATTATACAGTGGAAGTGAGAAATAGAATCAAAGGATAAGGTCTGTTAGACAGAGTGCCTGAAAAACTGGATGAAGGTTTTGACATTGTACAGGGGCAAGGATCAGATCATCCTCAAGAAAAAGAAATGCAAAAAGGCAAAATGGTTGTCTGAGGAGGCCTTATAAAATAGCTGAGAAAAGAAGAGACACAAAAAGCAAAGGAGAAAAAGAAAAATATATCCATTTGAATGCAGAGTTCCAAAGAACAGCAAGAAGAGATAAGAAAGCCTTCCTCAGTGATCAATGCAAAGAAATAGAGGAAAACAATAGAATGGGACAGAGTAGAGATCTCTTCAAGAAAATTAAAGATATCAAAGGAACATGTCATGCAAAGATGGGCTGAACAAAGGAGAGATGGTATGGACCTAACATAAGCAGAAGATACTAAGAAGAGGTGGCAAGAACACACAGAAGAACTATACAAAAAAGGTCTTCATGACCCAAATAATTATGATGCTGTGATCACTCACCTAGAGCCAGACATCCTGGAATGTGAAGTCAAGTGTGCCTTAGGAAGCATCACTACAAGCAAAGCTAGTGGAGGTGATGGAATTCCAGCTGAGCTATTTCAAACCTTAAAAGTTGATGCTGTGAAAGTGTTGCACTCAATATGCCAGCAAATTTGGAAAACTCAGCAGTGGCCACAGAACTGGAGAAGGTCAGTTTTCATTCTAATCCCAAAGAAAGGCAATGCCAAAGAATGCTCAAGTGATCATATGATTGCACTCATTTCACACACTAGTAAAGTAAAGCTGAAAATTCTCCAAGCCAGGCTTCAATAGTACATGAACCATGAACTTACAGATGTTCAAGCTGGATTTAGAAAAGGCAGAGGAATCAGAGATCAAATTGCCAACATCTGCTGGATCATCAGAAAAGCAAGAGAGTTCCAGGAAAACATCTATCTCTGCTTTTTTGACTATGCCAATGCTTTTGACTGTGGATCACAACAAGTTCTGGAAAATTCTGAAAGAGATGGGAATACCAGCCCTTCTTACCTACCTCTTGAGAAATCTGTATGCAGGTCAGAAAGCAACAGTTATAACTGGACATGGAACAACAGACTGGTTCCAAATTGGGAAAGGAATATGTCAAGGTTTTATATTGTCACCCTGCTTATTTAACTTATGTGCAGAGCACATCATGTGAAATGCTGGACTGGATAAAGCACAAGCTGGAATCAAGTTTAACAAGAGAAATATCAATAACCTCAGATATGCAGATGACAGCACCCTTTATGGCAGAAGGCAAAGAAGAACTAAAAAGCCTCTTGCTGAGAGTGAAAGAGGAGAATGAAAAAGTTGTCTTAAGACTCAACATTCAGAAAACTAAGATCATGGCATCTGGACCCTTCACTTCATGGCAAATAGATGGGAAAACAGAACAGTGACAGGCTTTATTTTTGGGGGCTCCAAAATCAATGCAGATGGTGGATGCAGCCATGAAATTAAAAGATGCTTGCTCCTTGGAAGAAAAGTTATGACCAACCTAGATAGTATATTGAAAAGCAGAGACATTACTTTGCCAGCAATGGTCAGTCTAATCAAAGCCGTGGTTTTTCCAGTAGTCATGCATGGATGTGAGAGATGGACTATAAAGAAATTTGAGCTCCAAAGCATTGATGCTTTTGAAGAGTAGTATTGGAGAAGACTCTTGAGAGTCTCTTGGACTGCAAGGAGATTCAACCAGTCCATCCTTAAAGAAATCAGTCTTGAATATTCATTGGAAGGACTGATGGTGAGGCTGAAACTTTGGCCACCTGATGCGAAGAATTGACTCATTTGAAAAGACGCTGATTCTGGGAAAGATTCAAGGTGGGAAGAGTAGAGGACAACAGAGGATGAGATGCTTGGATGGTATCAAAAGCTCAGTGGATGTGCATTTGAGTAAAAGCAGAGGGTTGGTGACAGACAGGGAGGCCTGTCGTGCTGCAGTCCATGGGGTCTCAAAGCATCGGATACGACTGAGTGACTGAACTGAACTGAACTTCAAGTCTTTTGAACGTTTCTCCCATGGCCACCATAGCCTGAAACCATATACATAAGGAAAAGCAGATTCAGATTAATTAAGGTGTAACAATGTAGGGCCACCACAAAACTCACCATTTATCTCCTGGTGCAGATAAGAATCACAAGAAAACTCATCTTGTCTCTTCAGAGAATAGTTCAAACACCAAATGGCAAATTTGTTTGGCAACATCTTAATTTTAATTTCAATCAATCACTCTGTCCCTTTGCACAAATCAGATCTGTGGGAAATATATATCCAATACACCTGGTAGGACTTCCCAACCAAAATACCTTCTTCTCCTTTACTTCTGCCTTCAAAATAGGTTCACTGATCCCACTCTGCTTCAGAGAATAGATGTCAAACTGAAAGACTTCACTGAAGCCTTTCTCTTAGATTTGAGGGGAAGGGCAGGAATTCCTGTTCCTGAGGATGGGTGGAGTAGTTTAAGGCCAGATCAGCTATCTCTAGAGAAATTCCCATTCTCCAAATCCCCATTCCTAAATACCCTCAGTAAGGGTGAGAGTTTTTGGAATCATGTAGCTATCTTGTAATACCTCCCAAGTAAATTCACATCTTGTTCTAACACTGAGGTTTATTGTGTTTATTCTTTATGACACTTCAATGACAGCATCCAATTTAACTCTGCTTTAAAAAAAAAAAAATCATATTTAAAAGATTTATACTCCCTTATGCATTTAGCCAATGCCTAAAATTCTTATTTAAGTTTAGAATCAGTATGGCATAATGGCTAATGGACAACCTTTATTTTCCTGCAGGTACATGGAGAATACTAACCACAGTTTATGTTTCAGTCTTACAAGAACGATGTTAATGTTAATTATTTAAATATTAACTATCAATCTTAGGACACAAAACCTTTGCATGTATCTTACTTACTGTTTCATTTGTATTTTTAAAGACAATTTTATAGCAGCTCTGAATTCTGCATACTCTTCTACTGGTAGCATAATCCTATAATTTTTCAATAAAACTAATAGCAAAGCCAACTCTAACTTGAGCATCATAAAAAAAAGACTGCTGCCTCTTCAATATTTATGATCTGATAATTAAAATGAGACCTGTTACTAAGCACAGTCATTTCTGATCCTCTGGAAAGAGCTGTACATTTGAACTCTTCAAAACATATTTTTATATACACAGAATTGATAAGTAAAAATGGGTTGGAATATTCATAATCAGGGGTGATCTCACACAAAGTTAGAATACATGAGGTGGTGTGGTGAGGATGGACCTAAATAGGCAGAATATGAAAACCACAGAAACTGAAAAAGTTACTGGGAGGCACTTTCTCATTACTTTAATCTGTTAATAAAGAATATAAAATAATAATACAAGAGAATATTTTAAAACTACAGAAAATAAAAATAACCAGTTTATGTAAATTTGAAGGAGAAGTCTCAAGACTTAAATAGCAATTTAGCAATTCCTTTTTGATAGGACAAAAAAGTTGCAGTGAGTAGAAAAGAAAAGCCAAGTATTTCTCTTTTGAAAATATTTGAGAGTCATTTCTCAATTTTGGAAACTCCTTAGATAATTTTAAAGGAATTCAGTTATATGGCATGTAATACAGTGAAATAATAAATTAATTGTGATAGTACTAAAGATTGCCATAAAATTTATCTTAATAAATTTGTCTAAACAAAATAAATAAAATTGCTATACTGCTGCTGCTGCTGTTAAATCACTTCAATCGTGTCCGACTCTGTGTAGCTTTCCACAGTTTGTTGTGATCCACACAGTCAAAGACTTTAATGTAGTCAGTGAAGCAAATTTTCTCCACCAGGCTGCCCCGTCCCTGGGATTCTCCAGGCAAGAACACTGGAGTGGGTTGCCATTTCCTTCTCCAATGCATGAAAGTGAAAAGTGAAAGTGAAGTCGCTCAGTCATGTCCGACTCTTAGTGACCCCATGGACTGCAGCCCACCAGGCTCCTCCGTCCATGGGATTTTCCAGGCAAGAGTACTGGAGTGGTACATCCTGGTAAATGCCAGGTTGGATGAATCACAAACTGGAGTCAAGATTGCTGGGAGAAATACCAATAAACAGAGCTATGCAGATGATACCATTCTAGTGACAGGAAGTGAAGAGGAACCAGAGAGCCTACTGATGAAGATGAAAGAGGAGAGTGAAAAAACTGGCTTAAAACTCAACATTCAAAAAAGTAAAATCATGGCATCCAGCCCCATCACTTCATGGCAAATAGATGTAAAACAGTGGAAACAGTGACAGACTTTATTTTCTTGGGCTCCATAATTACTGGTGACTGTAGCCATGAATGTAAAAGACTTTCAAGCTTTCTTCTTGGAAGGAAAGCTATGACAAGCCTAGAGAGTGTATTAAAAAGCAGAGACATCACTTTGCTGACAAACATCTGTATAACCAAAGGTATGGCTTTCCCAGTAGTTATTTATGGATATGTGAGTTGGAGTTGGGCTGTAGAAAAGGCTGAGCACCAAAGAATCGATGCTTTCAAATTGTGGTGTTGTAGAAGACTCTTAAGAGTCCCTTGGACCACAAGGAGATCAAACTAGTCAATCCTAAAGGATATCAATCTTTTGGGAAGATTGATATCATGGGAAGTACTGATGCTGAAGCTAAAGTTCCAATACTTTGGCCACCCGATGCGAAAAACTAAATCACTGGAAAACACCTTGTTGCTGGGAAAGACGGAAGGCAGGAGGAGAAGTGGCCAGCAGAGGAAGAGATGGTTGGATGGCCTCACCAATTCAATGAATGTGAGTTTGATCAAACTCCAGAAAGAGTGAAGGACAAGGAAGCCTGGAGTGCTGCAGTCCATGGGCGTCACAAAGAGTTGGACACAACTGAGGGACTGAACAACAGCAACAGCAACAACAGCTGTATAATTTTGTGAATATTTTAGGAAATGTGAATAAAAATCCCAGTTATTATCTGACTGTTTACTTTTCATGCAGGCTACATTAACCAGTTTTCAAGATTACCTTGAATCATTCTCTGCCTACATATACCTTTATATACATCACTTGCACATAATTTGGTCTATATGACCAATACAATTCAGTCGAAGTAATAGCATGCATCTTCCTAGATTAGAGTATGAAGGCACTGTGTCTTCCATCCTGGTCACTCTCTTGTGTCAGTGTGTCTGTGAAAGTCAGTCATGCAGTTCATGGTATGAAGAGTCCAAGAGGTAAGAAGCTAAAGCCTCCTCTCAATAGCCAGGTGAATGAGCTGAGATGAGGTCAAGCCTTTACAGAAAAGCAGCATGGGCTCACAGCCTGATTGTGACCTCATGGGAAAATGTGAACTAGAACTATATCACTAAGCTGCTGCCAGAATCCTGACCCTCAGAAACCATGTGTGAGAGTTAATTGATTGCTTCAAGCTGCTAGTATTTGAGGCAGCTTGTTACATAGCAACAGATATTATACACAGGCCAACTTGTAAACATATATATATATTTACATATTTTATTAAATATATAAAATGTATATAATATACAGATATGTGGAATATATAAATGCAATTACATATTTATTAAGTATATAAAATGTGTGTATATGAACATATAAAATTGGAGAAGGAAATGGCAACCCACTCCAGTGTTCTTGCCTGGAGAATCCCAGGGACGGGGGAGCCTGGTGGGCTGCCGTCTGTGGGGTCGCACAGAGTCGGACACGACTGAAGCGACTTAGCAGCAGCACACATATAAAATATATAAATATATTTACATGTTTTATTATAATATTCAGTATATTTTATATATTATTTAAATATATATTATTACCTTTCTACATGTTCTTTAGAAAAAGAGTATAAGAGATGAAGAGAAAATTCACAAAGGAGATAAAAATGAGGTAAAAAACATTATTGTGGGAGAGTCACGTTTTCTTTGAACTTAAAAGCAGAAAAAAAAAGTTATAATGCAGAATTTCTTAATAAAAATAGTAGAACGATGATGAATATATTAAGGGCCATTCTCCATGAAAACCCTAGAGCATTATATGCATTTTCTGCCAAGTGATCTAATGCACTAGATAAATATAACATCACAATCAATCTTAAACATCTAAACTCCTTGAGAAGCAAAATCACATTAGATGAAATTTTAATGCAATTTTTGTGTTTCTTACTTTGAGAGCTTTAGAACAGTGCTGAACAGAGTGTTGAGAGTGAAGTTAAAATAACTCCTAACGCTAAGATTATGGATCTCATAGTTTTGTGTTGAAAAATTCCTTAAAATTCAGTAGCCAGAAATAAAATTATAAAATAAGGATTACTGAAATTTCGGAGCACAGAATACAAAAAGCATTTTAAGTCAATGGAAAGATTATGTTTTCTCAGAGAAAAAGAATATATTAATCATATTATTATGTGTCTTGTAACATTCATATAAAACATCCGAGTGTGACTTCATAAGCAAGTATGCCTTAATTAATATCCAATTGAAGTGAAGTGAAGTGAAGTCGCTCAGTCGTGTCCGACTCCTAGCGACCCCATGGACTGCAGCCCACCAGGCTCCTCCGCCCATGGGATTTTCCAGGCAAGAGTACTGGAGAGGGGTGCCATTGAGGGATATTCAGACTACCCTTAAATCAAAGGTGCTCCTAACAGAGCAATTTTTTTTTTCTGTCTTCCAGTATGTATTTACAAAGGGTATGCTTTCCACACCTTTCAGTGTTACCAGTAATCATCTATGAATTGATTTTTATTCAGAAATTATCATACAACTTTTAGAATCAAGGTTAAGGGCTTCCCTGGTGGCTCAGCTGGTAAAGAATCTGCCTGCAATTGTGGGAGACCTGGGTTTGATCCCTGGGTTGGGAAGATCCTCTGGAGAAGGATGAATTCCGGTCCATGGAATTCTCCGGGCCAAAATACTGGACTATACTGGGATCGCAAAGAATCGGACACAACTGAGCAACTTTCACTATCACTTTAAGGGTATGAGAACAAAAATAACAAATAATATAGTAGCTAAATAATTTTATAATTATTCCATAATTATAATGTTTTATCCTCATAACTTTATATCCTTATTTCATGGGTGCATAAATAGCAATAGAGTAGTTAAGTAACTTGTCCAAGATCACACATATTTAATGTTTATGTCCAGTCATGCATTTTTTTTTTCATTCTAATGTCATTCAATAGCATTCTAGTGACTTTCCCAAGTATTCTGGCACCTCTGAGATGTCTCATAACCTTTTGAAGACTAACAGACAGATCTGTTGGCCTTAGCACATGTCATCTTTGACTTTCTCTGATATTCACAATCAGTAATAGAGCACCGCTAATCTTTGTAGAGGAAAAAAGAAAAAAAAGAAAAGAAAAGTTCCTTATTTCTGCTATTTTGTTGTCTTGGAGGAAGAAAGAAATAACAAAACCAAAATTAGGCAGGAACTTCCCTGGCTGTCCAGTGGTTAAGACTCTTGCTCTCAACAGAGAGCCAGGGTGGGTTCCCTCGTTAGGGAACTAGATCCTGCAGGCTGCAACTAAGTCCCAGAGCAGTCAAATAAAAATTTACATATATATATATATATATATACTAAGAAAAGCAAATAAGATCCAAATCCCAAACTTCATCAGACTTTACAACCAAAATGATTGAAAGTTTACCTAAACATTTCAGAACAAATTTGATTAAATTGGCCTTTTCAGTGAAATTCTCTCAACATATAATGGGATAGGAAAAAAAATGAATACTGATCCTCACTGATCAAGTCAATATACTGCTAGAGCCATAAGCAGCCTCATTTTACACATGAAGACAATGAGGCCTAGAAAATCTGTATGTAACCCAAGTTCATATCATTGGGATCAGAGAGTAAATGTCTTTTTTTCTATTACACAATTTTTCCTATTCATTTTGTAATTTTTATAAATGTTTTTATTCAAGGTTCATATTCAGTGGTGCTTTGTCCAATATATTGTTACAAGTTACTATCCTCACCATTTTCTTTCTTGCATAAAGTGATGAATGCTGCTGCTACTGCTGCAAAGTCGCTTCAGTCGTGTCCGACTCTGTGCAACCCCGTAGACGGCAGCCCATCGTCTGCCATCCCTGGGATTCTCCAGGCAAGAACACTGGAGTGGGTTGCCATTTCCTTCTCCAATGCAAGAAAGTGAAAAGTGAAAGTAAAGTCACTGAGTCGTGTCCAACTCTCAGTGACCCCATGGACTGCAGCCTACCAGGCTCCTCCATCCATGGGATTTTCCAGGCAAGAGTACTGGAGTGGGGTGCCATTGCCTTCTCCAAAAGTGATGAATACATAGCTAAAAATTATATATTTAAAATAACATTTCAGATTATATTAGGTTTTAGTAAAGGTATTAGGTACTTCTAGTTGAACTAGTAAGAAGTACTAATGTACTTCTGCTGCTGCTGCTGCTGCTAAGTTGCTTCAGTCGTGTCTGACTCTGTACGACCCCATAGACGGCAGCTCACCAGGCTCCCCCGTCCCTGGGATTCTTCTAAGCACACATTAATATGTATAGTTACATATTATTATACAGTTATTATAGTTACATATAATTATACAATATATATGTATAGTTACATATTATTATACAATATAGTTACATATTGCCTAAAAACTAATGGAATTTCTAGACCATTGACTCAATCTGATTTTGTCAGAAAAAAATGAGTACATATGTATGTTCTTACACAAGTCTATTCATACACCTGCAGGCACATGCTCAAAATCTGTTGAGTTAATGCAGAGATTCATGGGTTTCCTCAGAGTCTATCCAGGAAACTTGGACCTCATTTTAGATCACTGTTGAAATATACTTCCTTTTTACTGCTTATAATGACTATTTTCCTCCACGATCATGTACATTCCTAAAAGTTGATAGAGATAGTATTATTTTTAGTTATTATTGACTTGAGACATATTAATATGCCTTTTGTTACCCAAACATTATTGCCTGGAGATGTTATCAATAGATTTTTAGAGAGTAGTACAATTAACATCACCATGAAAAATAGAGCTTAAAACTGAACAAGGGTTCATTATTAAACTTATGATTGTTGTTATTATTCACATTTTGCTCTATAAGGTTTTTGTTCCAACCTTGTGTATACTATAAACATAAAATTTTCAAAAATCATGCACCACGAAATTTGGAATGAAGAAATTTTCAGTAAATCTTATGCAGTTATTTTCTCTGATTGTTTGAACAACATATATACTAGTGTCTCAGAAGATGGCAGTTCTTTAGACTATAGCTCTGATTCAGATGATGTGAATATCAGACCAACAGAAAGACAAAAAAAACTTAAGATTGGTTCTGAAAGGGAAAGAGAAAATGAAAATCACGTGCTGGAGAATGCTCCTGTACAAGAGCTGACTGAAGACAACATCTCATGGAAATCAGAAGACTTTACAGGTTTATCAGATGTAACTACTGAGTGTAATAACCTGCTGCAAAGTGTTATTGAGTGAAAAGAATTAATTTGGGGTGAGCCAAAATAAAAATCACTGGCCACAGACATTAGTTTCTGTAAAAGTCTCCTGGTCAGTAATAAGTTCAGTTTATTTATTGGTCTGATTGATTCATAGTGAGAGCTGCTGGAAAGGAAAGAACCAGACTACTTGTTTTGATGAAATTTAGGAATTTATTGGGAACTGTATTTATCCAGATCACCCCTATTTCCCATTTTCATCGATGGCTGACGTTCAACTAGAATCATTATGATAGAAAGAAAGAAAACTTTGAGTTTAGGAGATTACCACCTTTTGTAATTATATTCTAGATAGTTAATAAATTGGGCCTTGAATTTGAGAGTTTTCACAACATTCATGTAAGAGGTAAATAAAAGTCTTTAGAGGAAAAAAAACTTAAAAAAAAATCACTTGTTGTGGATTTTTTTAAAACTAATGAGCAAAGCAAAATGCTCCTGGCTTGAGAATACTTATGCCAATTTTACCTGAAAGTAAGTATTTTACTTTTGTAACAGAAATCTTCAGGAACAAGGTCTACAATGGAACTGCTGAGAAATCTGTAACTATGGATTTGCTACTGGGTTCTACAACAATGCCTTACACGTTTCTTTGTGAAAAAAATTGAAAGCAGCAGTAATAAAGCATAGATTTATAATATTGATATTCTCTCTTTCTCTCCCTCCCATACCCTCTCTGTTTCTTTTTAACCTCCAGGGAGAAAACCAGTTAGAGAAAGACAATCTAGATAAGTAGACTGGGAAACAGCCTGGCTCTCTCTATGCTTCATTACCCTTCCTCTTTCTCCGCTCACATTTTCCACAAATGGCTTGATTATGTTTACCTGACATCCTCACACTTCCCTGCTGACTGGCTGTGGGTGCTTTGAAGCCAAAGAGACAATGTTTTCCACAAACGTTTATACTCCCTTGTAGAGAGGCCAGTCTTTCTGAATATGCAGCTGTAACTTCAATATGCCTGTGACTGTAGTTCCCAGAATTCAAAAACACTTGCTGAAACTATCCTTGCACAACAGACGTAAGTGGAAGCATGATTGCACTAGTGGTGCAAATGTTCCACATTAACTAAGCAAACACAGAATCAGAGGTTGGGAGTCCATGCCCTGAATAACCAGCAAGCCCCCTAAAAGGCTGATCAAACGTTGAACTCCTCTATAATTCCGGAAGCCAGGGCTTCAGAAATATGGCTGCCATGTTTTGATGCCCTTTACTCTCAAATAAAGCAGGATAATGGCCTCTAACTGTTTCACTGAAAGAAAATGCTTTTTTCCATGATGAATCTCTTTGCAAACACTGTCTGGGATGAGAGTTGCAGGGAAATAACAAGTGGCAGAGCTGATTTTCCTGAGCTCTCTTTATGGATTGAGTCATAAATCTATAACAATGTGAAGGCTTCAGAGAATTTGCAGTTGTCCTCATAAGAAATAGACATCATTCTAATTTCTTACAGTTCAGGTTGTAGAAGTAGGCACATTTTTCCCATAGTCACCAGGCTATGAATCTGAGTAACTAATCTACTGATAATTACATGTGATGCTTCAAATTAGAAACCAATATTACATGTGTGAATTAATGGCATTTCATTATGTGTTACTGTCTCCATCAATAAACTGTGACTAGATTTAAGCTTTGCAGGTCTGAGTAACTCGGGAGAGTTCTGCTCAAGTGCAGTTTCAATCAAGGGTAGTATAAAATGATGAATGAAGGAACCAAAATACACTGAATATATCTCAGAGGCAAAATCAGCTGGAGTTTCCCAGTGTGTGTGAGTCGAATTTTATTCATGCTGGAGCATTGCAGGAATGGAAAGTAAATGGAGATTAAAAATCCTGAGTGACTCTCAATCTACACCACAGATTAAGCAAGTCATATTTATGAATTTTAAGTTAGACTGATTACAAACTGACCCAGCTCACTGAGTAGAAAGAACTTGGTCTGAATTTGTGAACCCTAAATCGCTGAAATCCAAGCTTTGTCTAGCAAGTGATAAAACTGAATCAAGAACAGAAGCTGAATTTAATAGAGGCCCCAGTGATTCTCCTCTCTCATTTGCAACCTCCGACTTCACTGGCTTGTTACAGCTGAATAAGCAGCACTTATTTAGTGAATAAAAT
The DNA here is from genome assembly GCA_006410635.1 of Cephalophus harveyi. Classification (NCBI taxonomy): domain Eukaryota; kingdom Metazoa; phylum Chordata; class Mammalia; order Artiodactyla; family Bovidae; genus Cephalophus; species Cephalophus harveyi. The sequence goes on along the minus strand of SJYT01052049.1, from coordinate 77,094 downwards.
GCTGCCTTCCCTATCTCCTCACCCTTCTTCTCAAATTATGCAGTTTTCTTCCCAAACTCAGCCTGCTATTTTAAATGAAAAGAAAAGCTGCAGCCCTATCTCTGCATTAGTGGAACATGGAGGACACTAAAGTTCAGCTCAAAATGATGAATCAGTGAAGAAACCCTCCTTCTCTGCCCTTACCGAGGGCTGCTGCTGCTAAGTCGCTTCAGTCGTGTCCGACTCTGTGTGACCCCATAGCCCTGGCCTGTTAGTTGAAGGCAAAATTTGCATTTATTTGTATGTGTGAATAGGGGTTACATATCATTAATTTGCCACTAGTAAGGTTACTCCACAATATATGTCTCAGTAAGGACTGGGAAAGCAATTCATTTTTCATATTTGGAAGATTGCCACTTCTAAATAGATTTTATTATATTCACCTCAAATACACTTACACACATGATGAGTCTCAAATATGTATTAATACTACATTTACTTTTTGTATAAATATTTAGGTAAGGAAATATAAAAGGAATTTTAATGCTTTTTACTATATTCCAAATCCTTGTAGAAGAATTGATGCTTTTGAACTGTCGTGTTGCAGAAGACTCTTGAGAGTCCCTTGGACTGCAAGGAGATCCAATCAGTCAATACTAAAGGAAATCAGTCCTGATTATTCATTGGAAGGACTGATGCTGAAGCTAAAACTACAATACTTTGGCCACCTAATGTGAAGAACTGACTCACTGGAAAAGACCCTAATGCTGGGAAGATTGAAGGCAGGAGGAGAAGGGGACAGCTGAGGATGAGATGGTTGGATGGCATCACCAACTCAATGGATATGAGTTTAATAAGCTCTGGGAGTTGGTGATGGACAGGGAAGCTTGGCATGCTGCAGTCCATGGGGTTGCAAAGAGTCGGACATGATTGCGACTGAACTGAACTGAAATCCTTGTATCAATTTTTTTTTCTCCAGAATTCTTTCTCTGCCATCCTAATTTCTTCTCACTCTCTTTAGTTTTCTTATATGTTAACAATATAATAATAGGTTTAAATAATGGGGCTTCTATTGGAATATATCATGATTCCTGATACTGCCCCACTACCTGACTACTTCACTGAAATTGATCATGATGTCTCTGATCATGATGTCTTCACTGAAATTGATCATTGATCCTTTGTCTCTTAGCTGTATCTAGATTAGACATTCTTTCAGTTTACTCAGGTTAACATTTGTAGCCCTGAATTATGTAAACTGACGGACTTCTCTTCTAAAAAACAATGTAACTTTTGAGAAAACCACTGTATCCTTAATTGTGCGAATGATACTGCAAACTCCATAGTTTGTTAGTCAGATTTACAACCCCAAAGCAGTATTCTCTTTCCTTTTTCTCTATCTTTTAAAAACTGTAATTAGTTTGTTCCAAAGTATTTCGAAAACATATGTTTAATCTATAATTTTGGGGACGTAATAATCCCTAAATGCCATAACAATTAGTCTCTGCAACTATGGAGACCTGTGTCCTGATTTTACACTCATGGTTTTGAAGTCTCTAATCTTCCTTGTGATTCTATTCTTTCCAGTAAGAATCACCTTCATCAAGTATCAATTTCTCTTTCAGAGGCCAACATATCCTTGTAATTGCATCTCAAATTAAATTTATAGTTAAGGGATTCTCTTGTGACTGTTAATTACTAGGTCCAACAAAATGAGAAAGGAGGAGAATTACATTTGTCTATCCTGTATTCATTACATGCATCCTCTCATTTTAGATTCAGGGCAAACCTGAAGGAGTATTTTTTTTTTTCCTTTATACAAGAAAGAAACTGAGACTTCCACATACCAGAGAATGTTCTTAGATCCCCAAACTGACAAAACTTTAGGTAAACACTTCCCTAATCTAAAGAGGGACAGGGAGATAAGGAGAGTGAGATAGCAGGAATGCCGTTTGCCACTGCCAGGAAACAAGGATGCTATACTTGAGATTAACAGGGGAACAATGACCTTCTTCTTTCATTAATTCGCACATGTCCTGTATAGTCTCTAAATATATTTATTCAATAGGTGATGCAAACTGCTTGAGATATAAAGGAGTATTACAGAAGAAAATAGAAAGAAACAGTGCCCAAATTAACCCTCAGCCCAGAGTACATACTAATTGTGTCCATGTACTTTTGTTGAAAAATAAATAACATAAATGATAGAGCCAAAATATCAACATTTAATTCATGGATAGATGTGATTAAAAATCACTGAAATTATAAACTGCATCATCATGGTCAAGCACATCCTGCTGACTGTTTTAATTTGAGCAGATATATTTGTCAATTTGAATTAAAATGCACATTGCAAGGAATATGCATGCTTCCTTTCAAGGTCTTGTTAGGACAATATGCAATAACAATATTAAACAATAAACAACTCGTGTACATATTGGGAAAGAAATACTTTGACAATATAAAGACTAAAGCAGTAAAACATAATAGTTTTTTTTTTTTTAGAATATATACATATATATATTTAAAGGATTTGATAGCTCCTTATTAAGCAAAATCAAAGTTTGGCTATGGAATGACATGAAATATCTAAGTTATAGTCAGCACAGGTTGCTTACATAAAGACATATCCATTTTAACATAAACAGCATATCACAGCATGAAAGCACACCCCAATTTGACTCTCTTAAGGTACAAGTTAAACATCTATCTGTTGAGTGGTATCATCTCCAGAAGTCTGTATATTGAGTTCAGGTGTGGATTCAAGGTTTTTTGGGGTCTTTCTCAAGGGCTCTCCTTCTCTTCAGTATTTCTCACTATTCCCATTTTCCTTCTACTTACATGGAATTGTCATTCTTAAATTTGAATTAACTAGTTAATTTATTTGGCTGCACCGGGTTTTAGATGCACCTGTGCAGAATCTTCAGTCTTCATTTCCGCATGCTAAGTCTATAGCTGTGGCATGCAAACTCTAGCTGAAGCTTGCAGGGTCTAGTTCTCCATCCAGGGATGGAACCCAGGCCCCCTGTATTAGGATTGCAGAGTCTTAGCCACTTGACCACCAAGGAAGTACCTGACATTTTTAAATTTACACCTTATTTTCATCACTTGCTCATGTCAGTTCCTTGAAATTTTATTGTCCATAAACTTTGACATATATTTTTATAACAGAAGCAGAAGCTAAAAGATGTAGACATCACACAATTTAATCCATGGGTATTTAAAAAGTATAAAGTAAGAATTCAGTTGCCAACTTACTGGATATTATACATTATTAAATGTCTATTTTATTTCCATGATCTGAAACTGACTTCTCACCCAAGAAAAGGGATTCATTTCCAAGCATTTATATCTTTCTTTGGGCTTCCCTGGTGGCTCAGACGGTAAAGTGTTTGCCTGCAGTGTGGGAGACCTGGGTTTGATCCCTGGGTTGGGAAGATCCCCTGGAGAAGGAAATGGCAACCCACTCCAGTACTCTTGCCTGGAAAATTCCATGGACTGAGAAGCCTGGTGGGCTATAGCCCATGGGGTCGCAAAGAGTCGGGAACGACTTCAATTTCACTTTTCACTTTTTGATGGAAACAGAAGAAAAATTTCCTCTCTAACAAAACTGTCCCAGGGGTGGGGGAAAAAAAATGCCTTCCAAATTAGAGTACAAGTCTTCCTTAAATGTCAGTGTGTGGTAAATAAGATACGGTAGCAGTCTTTTAAATTTCATAAAAGCGAGTTAAGATGGTGTATCTTGCCATTTTGCAGATGGTCCATCTGAGTTAGTTCTGTTATCAGTGTTATTTTCATTTTCTGAATCATGTTCATCATCACCGGCAAAGACCTCATCGGGAGCCACCGTCACCCGGTCCTGTGCTTCCTGCTGTGCCTGAGAGCAGAAGAGCTCAGTCACCGGCTCCCTCATCTGAGCCACACCCGATAAGCTCTGGAAAGGGTTGGTGGTGCTCTCGGCGCCTCACAAGGCACCCGTAGCTGCTGTCGCTGCGCTTCGCCCTGTAACAGCTCCATAGCGACCGCTAAGCTTCAGGAGCATGCCACAGTCAACAGGTTATTTTTAAGTTCAGAGAATAACTTGCCTCTCTTACTGCCTCCTTCCCCAAAATTAAAGGAAATGTCACCTGCTGTAATAATCAAATATCTTTAGTATGACTTTAGATGGCGATACAAATTCCAATCTTTGTAATCACTTCATTCGTACAAGAGTGTGAAATACACGTTTAATTAATGAAGGATATAATGCAATAGTAGAGAAGGGCCCATGAAACATATGAAAATAATAAAATGCTGAGATTTGGAGTTAAAAGGATAATAGCATCTACCAAACAAGCTTTATTACTCTCACCTGGAGATAAATTTGTTTTGTAGTAAGATGGATAGGTATGAATATATTTGCTGTGTACTAAGAGCAACCTCTATAGATCACTGGACACTGACTCATTTCCCTGTACTCATCTCCAGGCTGTCCTTAGAACCTCTGGGATGTGCCTGTCGATGCTATGTAGTGATTAGTACAAGTGGCAGAGATACTGGCAAGAGAGGGCTCATGAGTCCAGCAGAATTATCATCCTGCTCACGCTCAGTCATGTCTGACTCTTTGCAACCGCATGGACTATAGCATAACAGGCTCCTCTGTCCATGAGATTTCCCAGGCAAGAATACTGGAATGGATTGCCATTTCCTCCTCCAGGGGAACTTTCCCACCCAGGGATCAAACTCAAGTCGCCTGTGGCTCCTGCATTGTCAGTTCAGTTCAGTTCAGTCGCTCAGTCGTGTC
>SJYT01052049.1:48477-67501 GCA_006410635.1 Cephalophus harveyi | reverse complement strand
TTCTTCACAGTCCAACTCTCACATCCATACATGACCTCTGGAAAAACCATAGCCTTGATTAGACAGACCTTAGCCAGCAAAGTAATGTCTCTGTTTTTGAATATACTATCTAGGTTGGTCATAACTTTTCTTCCAAGGAATAAGTGCCTTTTAATTTCATGGCTGCAATCACCATCTGCAGTGATTTTGGAGTCCCCCAAAATAAAGTCTGATACTGTTTCCACTGTTTCCCCATCTATTTCCCATGGAGTGATGGGACCAGATGCCATGATCTTCCTTTTCTGAATGTTGAGCCAACTTTTTCGCTCTCCTCTTTCACTTTCATCAAGAGGCTTTTTAGCTCCTCTTCACTTTCTGCCATAAGGGTGGTGTCATCTGCATATCTGAGGTTGTTGATATTTCTCCTGGCAGTCTTGATTCCAGCTTGTGTTTCTTCCAGTCCAGTGTTTCTCATAATGTACTCTGCATATAAGTTAAATAAGCAGGGTGACAATATACAGCCTTGACGTACTCCTTTTCCTATTTGGACCCAGTTTGTTGCTCCATGTCCAGTTCTAACTGTTGCTTCCTGACCTGCATACAGATTTCTCAAGAGGCAGGTTAGGTGGTCTGGTATTACCATCTCTTTCAGAATTTTCCACAGTTTATTGTGATCCACACAGTCAAAGGCTTTGGCATAGTCAATAAAGCAGAAATAGATGTTTTTCTGGAACTCTCTTGCTTTTTCCATGATCCAGTGGATGTTGGCAATGTGTAACAATATCCAAATTATTTTAAATGAAAAGACAAGAGTTAAAGCTTACTTGTACAGAAGTCACCTTAAGAGTCTATGCCCAACTCCCCATTTTTCTACTATTTTTTGTTCTTGTCAGTCAATAAGTCATATCCAAGTCTTTGTAACCCCATAGACTGCAGTGCACCAGGCTTACCTGTCTTTTGCTCTCTCCTAGATTTGGCTCAAACTCATGTCCCTTGAGTCAGTGATGCCATCCAACCATCTCATCCTCTGTCGTCCCCTTCTCTTACTGTCTTCAGTCTTTCTCAGCATCAGGGTCTTTTCCAGTGAGTTAGCTCTTTACATAAGATGGCCACACTATTGGAGCTTCAGATTCAGCATCAGTCCTTCTAATGTATATTCAGGGTTGATTTTATTTGGAATTGATCAGTTTGATCTCCTTGCTGTCCAAGGACTCAGAAGAGTCTTCTCCAGCACCACCATTCAAAAGCATTTTTTACTATAGGTACCTTCTACTTAGGGCTTCTTAAGCAGAAACATCTGAATACCTCAGTTGGTATTCTGATGGAATATGAGGTAGGAAGAAATCATCTCACCACTGATACTGATCTGGATGATGATTGATTTCCTTCCCTGGCTATCAAGCACAGCACACTTGTATTTAGGTCTCTGCCTTTATGTTTTTATGGCATGATTAGTCTCCAACCAAGGGTAGAATTTTGCCATAACTTTTGCCGCTCATAGACTACGATGTAAGCCCATATATATGAGTCTACAAAGATACCTTATATATCATAAGATTATAAATACACACAGATTGTATTGAAGTGAATATCTGAATTTTTTCTCATTATTAAAAAGAAGGAAGGCCTGTAATAGGTCTAGGATTTTGATCTGGGATACACACACACACATCAGTTCAGTTCAGTCACTCAGTCGTGTCCGACTCTTTGCGACCCCATGAACTGCAGCACACCAGGCCTCCCTGTCCATCACCAACTCCTGGAGTTCACTCAAACTCATGTCCATCGAGTCGGTGATGCCATCCAGCCATCTCATCCTCTGTCGTCCCCTTCTCCTCCTGCCCCCAATCCCTCCCAGCATCAAAGTTTTTTCCAATGAGTCAACTCTTCGCGTGAGGTGGCCAAAGTACTGGAGTTTCAGCTTCAGCATCATTCCTTCCAAAGAAATCCCAGGGCCGATCTCCTTCAGAATGGACTGGTTGGATCTCCTTGCAGTCCAAGGGACTCTCAAGAGTCTTCTCCAACACCACAGTTCAAAAGCATCAATTCTTTGGTGCTCAGCTTTCTTCACAGTCCAACTCTCGTATCCATACATGACTATTGGAAAAACCATAGCCTTGACTAGATGGACCTTTGTTGGCAAAGTAATGTCTCTCCTTTTGAATATGTTGTTTAGGTTGGTCATAACTTTCCTTCCAAGTTGTGAGTGTCTTTTAATTTCATGGCTGCAGTCACCATTTGCAGTGACACATACACACACGCAAACACACATACACAAACACACATACATGATTTATTTTGGTAACTCATTTTCCTTACAAATAGAAATTTCTAGATCCAAACAAAAGTCTGTATTATCAACTTCTTTTAAAACAGGAAGATCTGGCAATAATTTTCTTGCATTCTTGTGTAGCAGCAGTCTTCAGTACCTAAATAGGGAATGACACTTCATGCATATTATTTGTTCTTTGGTTGGCCACAGTCCCCACCACTCCCTATTATTTATTGGTTTCATCCATCTTCTGTTATTTATTTCACCTCTCTGGCATTTGAGCGTCAAGACAATTATAACAAGTACATACTAATTCACCATATTGACTACTAAGTCATTCATTATGTAAAGCGTTTTAGTAAATAAGACTGAACTGCATATGAATTGAAACAGCCTAACTATGATATATGCATCTTACAGTAGCATTGATCCATTGCTTGTCAATGTATGTACATTATTTTAAAGTAATGATAAATTTTCAGGTTAAAAAAGGTAAAGAATGAAGGAAGAGAAAAATTGCTTAGAGAAGTTGAAATTGATTGTCTACCTCACCTAACAAGACCATAAGAACATTTCTGTGAGGGAAAGAGGATGTCAACAGTTTAACTAGCTTATGAACATAAGTGATTCAGTCTTCAATTATGGGATGCTTACAAGTAAGGTTAGCCATTAACTCTACTGTAACTCTACCTAAACAATCTTGGCTTAATTTCAAAAATGGTGAGTATGCATAATGATGGTAATTTGATTTGATTTAGTTTTGTACTACTTGACTTTACAGAATTTGTAGTCAAAACTCAAATATATTTTACCTAGTTAGCAAAGCCTGATGTATTTTTCTATAAATCTATTCTTAAATAACAGGTTCAGAAATGTTAATCATAGTCATGGATGAACTAATGCTTATTAGTAAGTTTAATCTATCCTGGTCAGAATTTGTTAGAAATGAGAAAAACAAAATAAAAACACAATGGTCATAATGACTTGTGATTATAATCAAATGTAAGGCAACCTGAAAAGAAATTTACCTATTTACTAAGGTTTTTAGAGTCTTTTCTTTGTGAAGATAGCTAAAAGTAGAGCTCAAAATAAGAAAACACTGTTGTGCAGTGAAAAATATTCAGAAATTTTCAATAGATATTCAGAGAAGAAAATGAAATAGGTCTATGTATGTAATATTCTACTTGTTTTGACTGATAGGTGCATGCACACACTGGCTGCTAAAGTCTACTTTATTTTGGACCAAGAAAAAGGAGGTTACCAAAATATTTCAAAAGAATAAGCATTGTTTCAAAGATGGTTAAAATATTTTTGTCAAAGTATATACATTTAATTCATAATAAATTAACTGTTCTTAGATTATCAAATAACTTTGCAATAAATTTTGTCTCAGTATCAATTTGGGGATAGAAGTCAGATCCTTACCTTGATTAATCTTGTGATCTTTAGAAACAAACTTCTATTTTCAGGCCTTAGTTTCCTCAGAGAGTAACCCCTCTAACTCAGAAATTCTGGTATAGATTACTTTGATCTTAATATGCATTTCTAGAAATAAAAATTCCAATTTCTAAACAATTTATTTCAACACTTTATAGAAAACACCATGATAACTATTAAAAAGATTATAATTCTCCTCTCTCCTCTTTTGCATCACCGAAAACCTTGTCAGAATACCATCAAAGAAAAACACCTAATTTTTTTTTTAATTTTTCAGTCAGCCTTCCTATTATTCAGACTGATTCTGAAAAAATCAGGTTGTCCCTAATCAAGGCCCCATAAAATATGTGTTATTTTTACAAACAGAGTGGCGAATATAATCAGAAAGAAAAAAAGAAATAAGAATTTGGAAGTAGAAAAGTTTGAGAGAGAAAGAAAATTATCACAATTCCCAGATAATAGAATTTGAAACTTACAGGCACAAGAAAAGCAACTACAAAATGGTTTCATACTATAAGAGAATATGCTTTAAGTAGCTTCTTATAAGACTGATTTCTTTATAAAAAGAAGCTTTCCCATATTTCAAGAAGAAAAACACTATGAACATCAATTAAACTAAAGAACCCATCTACTAAAGCAATGATAAGATAAAATATTGTGAAGCAAATTTGGAAGAAATAAGAAAAAAACATGTAAAAAACTGAGGAACATAAAACCAAAAAAAAAAAAAAATGGTAATTAATACAAATGCTAACATTTGCTAGGCAAACTAAGTATTAATTCTTCGGGATCTAATTTGAAAACATAGCCCGAGTAAAATGTCATTTTTTTATATTACTGGAAATAGTGATACTAATTCCAAACATTCTGAAAATAAAATAATTTAGCATCTGTACATGCATGCTATCACAAATCAATGGAAAATACAGAATTCAAAGATGGACATGACTGTAACAGTCATGTAAGATGTAAGCAAAATACATTTTGCAATTTTTTAAAATCTTAATTTACCTTTTAAATGCTCACTGATTTATAATACAGTACGTATGGAAACTATGAACAGTTCAATGATCCTTTACAAAAGGAACAGACAGCTATAATCTGAATGAAGATACAGAATATTACCATCATCCCAGAAGTCTCCATATCATTCTCCCCCAGTTAATTAGCATTTCCAAAGGAATTTACTCACTTGGTATGCCTATGGTTGAGCTTTACATAAAGGAAAATACATAGTACATATTATTTTGTGTCTTGCTTCTTTCACTCTCCATTAGTAGTGTGAGGTTTATCACTTTGTTGCTTATAGCCATAATATACTATTTCATTGTTGATGAACATTTGATGTGTCATTTAATTTTTTTTTTGAAAAATTGACATTCATAGTCTGCATTTAATGGATCAGAGAGTATTACAAGCTCAGATTTAGTAAATTTTGATAAAGTGTTTTCTAAAGCAGTATTCTCATCCTCATCAATTTTTGAAATCTTTTTTAAAAAGTTTTTTTGTTGCTGTTATTCTTGTTTTTTCCCCCCAACTGTTGTAGTAGGTACATGGGTGGCATTTAATTTTGGTTTTATTCTTTATTTCCTTTGTGACAATTGATGTTGAAATTCTTTACACAGGCTATTTGATCATTTTGATATCATCTTTCTTTTTAAGTCTTAATTGAATTTATTACAATATTGCTTCTGTTTTTATGTTTTGCTGTTTTGGCCATGAGGCATGTAGGACCTAAACTCCCAGAACAGGGATTGAATCCACATCCTCTGCAATGGAAGGTGAAGTCTTACCCAGAGGACCACCAAGGACATCCCTGAATATCACCTTTGTAAAGAGTTAATTCAAGTTTTATCTATTTTATAAAATGCAGTTTGTCTTTTTTTCTTACTGACATTTAGAAATTTTTTGTTCTGGATACACATTCTTTTTGTATATAAATATGTTTTCTCATTCTGTAGCTGGACTCCTTTCCTATGGTGTCTCTTGAAGATCAAAACTTCCCAATTTTAATGGAGTTCAATCATCAATATTTTTAATCATTATTATTTCTTTTTGAAGCCAGTTATAAAAAGAATTCTTTGTCCCCTCTGGTGTCACATGGTAGTATACATTTTCTTATAGAAGTATTTTTGCTTTATCATCCAAATAGTTCTAAACCCACCTGGAACTGATTTTATGGATGGTATGAGGTAGATGGGTTTATATTTTCTTATGCAAGTATGTAATTAACCCAGTTTCATTTATTAAAAAGAGCATCCTTCCTTACCAAATTGCAGAGGCATCTTTATCTTAAATCAGGCCATTTTCTCTTCTATCTGTTCTGTTTCATTAGTTAGTCTATTTGTCTATTCTTGAGTTAAATACAGCACTGCTTTAATAACTATGACTTTCTTATTTGTCTTGATGACAATTATATCATCCAACAATGTTCATTTCCTCAAGACTATGTTAATTATTCTTGATTATCTTATTTCTACATGAGTTGAAATCAGCTCCTCAACTTACATGCTGAAAATTTTTATTGAGATTGCACTGAATCTAGTTTTACTCAGGGAAAAATGACAAGTTTAAAATACAAGATTTTTTTCTATTGACTAATCTTTCTTACTTTATCTCATAAATATTTTTCTTGGTATAGAACTCTTATACAAGTTTCCTATTTGATAAATAACATATTTTAGAAATTATATTTCTTAAATATTGTTTTTATTTTTGTATATTGATATTTAATCTACTAGCTTTTTTAGAGTCACATTAATTTTAATGGAGATGTGTATAAGAGACAGGAAAAAATCAGGTTGTCCCTAATCAAGGCCCCATAAAATATGTGTTATTTTTACAAACAGAGTGGCGAATATAATCAGAAAGAAAAAAAGAAATAAGAATTTGGAAGTAGAAAAGTTTGAGAGAGAAAGAAAATTATCACAATTCCCAGATAATAGAATTTGAAACTTACAGGCACAATGCTGTCTCTTATACACATCTAGATGTGTATAAGAGACAGATATTATAATTAAACAGGATGTTTACTGTAGAATTTTGGTCAATACTATTGTATTAACTATTGTATTAAGTAAGCTTCCTTCTGTCCTTGGTTTGCTAATTATTTTTAAAATTCAGGAAAAATTGATGGATTTTGTCCATCCATTGGTATGGCTATATGATTTTTCTCCCACATCATGATAATGTGGAGCATTACACTGATTCATTTCTAAGCATTAAACCTAACTTGAAATTATAGAATAAATCAAATTTTAAAGCATGTATTTTTTATATGACTGAATTTAATTGTTTAATGATTTTTCCTCTTTTGAGGAGTTGTCCCATTCTCTCTCCATTTCTAGGACTCTAGTTATATGAGTATTACATACCATACAACTTATATCACTACAGACTTTTTCTACATTTTCAATTGCTGTTTTTTCTCTCCAGACTTCAGTTTGATATTTTCTACTAAGCTATCTTTTTGTTCACTAATTATCTTTCCTGCTCTGTCAAGTATGTGGTTAAAGTATATAGAATTATAATATCAGTTACTTTATTTTTACTTTGGAACATATATTTGACTGTGTGTGTGTAGATTTCAGTTAGAGCTGCTAAAATTCTCCGTCTTTTCTATATTTTGGCCATATAAATTAACATTATTTAACAATATTATCTGTTATCCCAATGGTCTATTTCCATTTTCTATGTATTTCTTTTTTTTAAGGCTTAATTCTCATTTTATTTTTTTAAATATAAATTTATTTATTTTAATTGGAGGGTAATTACAATATTATATTGGTTTTGCCATACATCTAGATTTTTAGTTATTTCACTGTTTTTTGATAACTGGGTCAATATTATTAAGAGGCCTTTAACATTAGCTAAGTATCTAGATATTAAGGTTTTCCTGAAGAGATTTTCTTCTGGCAGTTAATTAATGCTACTCTACCCTGCTTATTTAACTTATATGCAGAGTACATCATGAGAAACACTGGGCTGGAAAAGCACAAGTTGGAATGAAGATTGCCAGGAGAAATATCAATAACCTCAGATATGCAGATGACACCACCCTTATGGCAGAAAGTGAAGAGGAGCTCAAAAGCCTCTTGATGAAAGTGAAAGAGGAGAGCGAAAAAGTTGGNTGCAGAGTACATCATGAGAAACACTGGGCTGGAAAAGCACAAGTTGGAATGAAGATTGCCAGGAGAAATATCAATAACCTCAGATATGCAGATGACACCACCCTTATGGCAGAAAGTGAAGAGGAGCTCAAAAGCCTCTTGATGAAAGTGAAAGAGGAGAGCGAAAAAGTTGGCTTAAAGCTCAACATTCAGAAAACGAAGATCATGGCATCTGGTCCCATCACTTCATGGGAAATAGACGGGGAAACAGTGGAAACAGTGTCAGACTTTATTTTTTGGGGCTCCAAAATCATTGCAGATGGTGATTGCAGCCACAAAATTAAAAGATGCTTACTCCTTGGAAGGAAAGTTATGATCAACCTAGACAGCATATTAAAAAACAGAGATATTACTTTGCCAACAAAGGTCCATCTAGTAAAGGCTATGGTTTTTCCAGTGGTCCTGTATGGATGTGAGAGTTGGACGGTGAGAAAGCTGAGCGCCGAAGAATTGATCTTTTGAACTGTGGCGTTGGAGAAGACTCTTGAGAGTCCCTTGAACTGCAAGAAGATCCAACCAGTCCATCCTAAAGGAGATCAGTCCTGGGTGTTCATTTGAAGGACTGATGTTGAAGCTGAAACTCCAGTACATTGACTACCTCATGCGAAGAGTTGACTCATTAGAAAAAACCCTGAGCAGGGAAAGTTTGAGGGCAGGAGGAGAAGGGGACGACAAAGGATGAGATGGTTGGATGGCATCACCGACTCGTTGGACATGGGTTTGGGTGGACTCCGGAAGCTGATGATGGACAGCGAGGCCTGGCGTGCTGTGATTCATGGGGTCGCAAAGAGTCAGACATGACTGAGTGACTGAACTGAACTGAACTTACCGTGGGACTGAGATATTTACTGATATCCTTACTTCCTGTCAAACCCAAGCAAAAGTAAAAACATTAAAATTTTTCTATTTCCAACATGATTTTTCAAAAATTCCATGTCCTTTTAAAGTCTAAGTGTCTTGTCATTTCAGAGCCTGGCAAAGACTAGTTCAACTAATTCAAGTGAAGAAACAATAGCTGTCAATTAGGTTACTTTGGGCAGCCATTTATCATTTTCAAAGCATTAACACAATTTGGATTAATATTTCTGCAAATGTACGACTGAAATTCATCTCCCAGCTCAAACACTTTGCTGAGAAATCTCTACAATCAATCCAGATTTTTGTATATATTATTTATGTGCTCTGTTGAATTTTACATGTTCTAGGAAACTGATCATCATTTAACAAAGTTAATTATTTTATAGTATCATTCAGACACTTTGGTTTTCATTTACTATCAAAAAGTTTGGAGCCCAGCATTTATCTGTTGTAAGGTAAGGGAGTTAGAGAAGGCGAGGTTCAGAAAAAGAATGAGACCGGCACTTTACAGGAACAGATCACCTTTAATGATGTGAGAAGGGGCAGCAGTCAAATTAGCGAGCTGCTACACTAACCTAAGAAATTAGTAAGCATATGTATGCATGTATGTGGAATGTTACTGTCTTAAGGGGGCCTGTTCTTCTCCAAGGTTGTTCGGAGTAGTTATCTCTTAAATGGCTGGGCAAGGAATTTTGGAGATTTGCCAGAGGCTGGACTGGCTGGGAGCTGGGCACAATAAACCTAATGTCCATTTTTTCTTTGGGTGAGAGAGTTCTTTGTTTTGCATAGAATGGTGGGTAGGACCCGGAGGGGAGTTTTAACTCCAGGCTACCTGGAGCCTTGCAACTTTCCTTCATCTGTGAATGTGTTTTATGACAATATCAAGATTTTATTACATAAGAGGAGACAAGCCCCTCCTAGAGCTAACCACTTATGGGGTAACGATGGTAAGGAATTCATCACAATTCCTCCTAGACAGCACTATCCAAATATGAAGGCAAAAAAATAAATATATTATGATCTTCTTTTTTTCAGACAGAAGTTTGTAGCAAGAAAATGTCTTTCATGAATTTTGTCAACATTCACAGTGTTTATAAATGCTGCTGCTGCTAAGTCGCTTCAGTCGTGTCCGACTCTGTGCGGACCCCATAGACGGCAGCCCATCAGGCTCCGCCTTCCCTGGGATTCTCCAGGCAAGAACACTGGAGTGGGTTGCCATTTCCTTCTCCAATGCATTAAAGTGAAAAGTGAAAGTGAAGTCGCTCAGTCGTGCCGACTCTTAGCGAACCCATGGACTGCAGCCTACCAGACTCCTTCGTCTATGGGATTTTCCAGGTGAGAGTACTGGTGTGGGTTGCCATTGCCTTCTCCATATGAATGCTAGAGCTTGATAGCTAATGATGAATCATGTTTACTCACCACTATGGAAGGAGAAGTCATGTTTCCACTTATTGCTCTCAGATCTCTTCATTTTCAATGATACTTTTTCAGTTTTTCAACTTATCTTGATAGTGATGTCTTTGATTTATCTAGTTGCATCTTAACCCAGCATTTTCTCACTATACATTTACATGCTTCCATCATTATGTTACCACCAACCATGTGAAACTTTTCTTTTTTGGAGGGAGTGGGAGGTGATAATTCCTGCTACTAAATAACTTGATTTTTTAAATGTTGCAGTTAATGCAGCTAATTTTTTTTTAAACAAAACCTTTACTGACTTTAAGATTCCAAGAACTATTTCTCAGTGCTTTCCTTGTTGAGTGACTGTGGTTTGTAATTGTGTCCTTTTAATTTTGTTGCTTCACTTAGAGATTGTTTGCAACAAACTATGTACAATGGGATTAAATAATGGATTGTCAGCTCCTGTAAAAATGACTGGCTTTCCTGGTAAATATGTTAATAAGGAGCTTTTATTGTTGCTGTTGTTATAGTTTTATTTTTTTCCTTTGTTGCTCTGGTTCAGTTACTTGGAAATGACTTTGAACTGCAATTGTTTGCTTTCAATCCTACCAAAAGTATCTGCAGACTCAAACCTGGAATCACCCACTTTCATTTCACGCCTCATGTTCAGAAAACACAATACTGGATCCTCAAACATGTTTGCAAACAGAAACATTAATAAAACATATGTTTAATAATTTAAAAAGAAAATCACAAAAAGTATTAAAACTTCACAATTCTTCCAACCTACATATCCACATTCTGTAACAGCCGCAGGAGGACTCCTGACTTGAGGTGCATAAAAATCTTGTCTCAGAATCAAGATAGAAGCTTTCTCTACTATCCTCCTCACTTTCATCTAAGAAGTCACCAGAAGCATGTTTAAAGTCCATATTTCTGTTAACATTCTGTTCAAGGTAATGTAGCCTTCTTCTCTGAAGTGCTTCAAATTTCTCCCATTCTTCACCATTTCCCCCATTCTTCACTCAATTCCAAGGTCACTTTTACAATAGTCAGAGTAGGCTGGAAACTTTCAGGCAGAAGCTGATACTGCAGTCTACAAGCAAGATTTCTGCTCCCCAGAGAAACCTCCATTCCACTTTTAAGGCCTTTCTGCTGATTAGATCAGCCATATACAGATTATAAAGGATAATTTCCCCTAAATAAAGTTAAGTGATTGTAGACATTAATCACATCCACAATATAGCATCACAGCACCACTTAAAAGACTTGTGTTTGTTTGAAAAACTGAGTCCTATAGCCTAGTTAACACATAAAACTGATCATCACAGGTAATTTTAGCAGTATTAAAATCAATTTCAATATTAAAATTGCTATATTAACCTCAGGCATAATACATTATTTTGTTGTTTTATTATATGTAAAATGTTAACAAGAAAGTGCTTTGGAAAACTAGAAAGGATAGGGTTCATTCTTCTAATTTTATGTTACATAAACTGGAAACAGTGGAAACAGTGTCAGACTTTATTTTTTGGGGCTCCAAAATCATTGCAGATGGTGATTGCAGCCACAAAATTAAAAGATGCTTACTCCTTGGAAGGAAAGTTATGATCAACCTAGACAGCATATTAAAAAACAGAGATATTACTTTGCCAACAAAGGTCCATCTAGTAAAGGCTATGGTTTTTCCAGTGGTCCTGTATGGATGTGAGAGTTGGACGGTGAGAAAGCTGAGCGCCGAAGAATTGATCTTTTGAACTGTGGCGTTGGAGAAGACTCTTGAGAGTCCCTTGAACTGCAAGAAGATCCAACCAGTCCATCCTAAAGGAGATCAGTCCTGGGTGTTCATTTGAAGGACTGATGTTGAAGCTGAAACTCCAGTACATTGACCACCTCATGCGAAGAGTTGACTCATTAGAAAAAACCCTGAGCAGGGAAAGTTTGAGGGCAGGAGGAGAAGGGGACGACAGAGGATGAGATGGTTGGATGGCATCACCGACTCGTTGGACATGGGTTTGGGTGGACTCCGGGAGTTGATGATGGACAGCGAGGCCTGGCGTGCTGTGATTCATGGGGTCGCAAAGAGTCAGACATGACTGAGTGACTGAACTGAACTGAACTTACCGTGGGACTGAGATATTTACTGATATCCTTACTTCCTGTCAAACCCAAGCAAAAGTAAAAACATTAAAATTTTTCTATTTCCAACATGATTTTTCAAAAATTCCATGTCCTTTTAAAGTCTAAGTGTCTTGTCATTTCAGAGCCTGGCAAAGACTAGTTCAACTAATTCAAGTGAAGAAACAATAGCTGTCAATTAGGTTACTTTGGGCAGCCATTTATCATTTTCAAAGCATTAACACAATTTGGATTAATATTTCTGCAAATGTATGACTGAAATTCATCTCCCAGCTCAAACACTTTGCTGAGAAATCTCTACAATCAATCCAGATTTTTGTATATATTATTTATGTGCTCTGTTGAATTTTACATGTTCTAGGAAACTGATCATCATTTAACAAAGTTAATTATTTTATAGTATCATTCAGACACTTTGGTTTTCATTTACTATCAAAAAGTTTGGAGCCCAGCATTTATCTGTTGTAAGGTAAGGGAGTTAGAGAAGGCGAGGTTCAGAAAAAGAATGAGACCGGCACTTTACAGGAACAGATCACCTTTAATGATGTGAGAAGGGGCAGCAGTCAAATTAGCGAGCTGCTACACTAACCTAAGAAATTAGTAAGCATATGTATGCATGTATGTGGAATGTTACTGTCTTAAGGGGGCCTGTTCTTCTCCAAGGTTGTTCGGAGTAGTTATCTCTTAAATGGCTGGGCAAGGAATTTTGGAGATTTGCCAGAGGCTGGACTGGCTGGGAGCTGGGCACAATAAACCTAATGTCCATTTTTTCTTTGGGTGAGAGAGTTCTTTGTTTTGCATAGAATGGTGGGTAGGACCCGGAGGGGAGTTTTAACTCCAGGCTACCTGGAGCCTTGCAACTTTCCTTCATCTGTGAATGTGTTTTATGACAATATCAAGATTTTATTACATAAGAGGAGACAAGCCCCTCCTAGAGCTAACCACTTATGGGGTAACGATGGTAAGGAATTCATCACAATTCCTCCTAGACAGCACTATCCAAATATGAAGGCAAAAAAATAAATATATTATGATCTTCTTTTTTTCAGACATAAGTTTGTAGCAAGAAAATGTCTTTCATGAATTTTGTCAACATTCACAGTGTTTATAAATGCTGCTGCTGCTAAGTCGCTTCAGTCGTGTCCGACTCTGTGCGGACCCCATAGACGGCAGCCCATCAGGCTCCGCCTTCCCTGGGATTCTCCAGGCAAGAACACTGGAGTGGGTTGCCATTTCCTTCTCCAATGCATTCTCTTAAATGGCTGGGCAAGGAATTTTGGAGATTTGCCAGAGGCTGGACTGGCTGGGAGCTGGGCACAATAAACCTAATGTCCATTTTTTCTTTGGGTGAGAGAGTTCTTTGTTTTGCATAGAATGGTGGGTAGGACCCGGAGGGGAGTTTTAACTCCAGGCTACCTGGAGCCTTGCAACTTTCCTTCATCTGTGAATGTGTTTTATGACAATATCAAGATTTTATTACATAACAGGAGACAAGCCCCTCCTAGAGCTAACCACTTATGGGGTAACGATGGTAAGGAATTCATCACAATTCCTCCTAGACAGCACTATCCAAATATGAAGGCAAAAAAATAAATATATTATGATCTTCTTTTTTTCAGACATAAGTTTGTAGCAAGAAAATGTCTTTCATGAATTTTGTCAACATTCACAGTGTTTATAAATGCTGCTGCTGCTAAGTCGCTTCAGTCGTGTCCGACTCTGTGCGGACCCCATAGACGGCAGCCCATCAGGCTCCGCCTTCCCTGGGATTCTCCAGGCAAGAACACTGGAGTGGGTTGCCATTTCCTTCTCCAATGCATTAAAGTGAAAAGTGAAAGTGAAGTCGCTCAGTCGTGCCGACTCTTAGCGAACCCATGGACTGCAGCCTACCAGACTCCTTCGTCTATGGGATTTTCCAGGCAAGAGTACTGGAGTGGGTTGCCATTGCCTTCTCCATATGAATGCTAGAGCTTGATAGCTAATGATGAATCATGTTTACTCACCACTATGGAAGGAGAAGTCATGTTTCCACTTATTGCTCTCAGATCTCTTCATTTTCAATGATACTTTTTCAGTTTTTCAACTTATCTTGATAGTGATGTCTTTGATTTATCTAGTTGCATCTTAACCCAGCATTTTCTCACTATACATTTACATGCTTCCATCATTATGTTACCACCAACCATGTGAAACTTTTCTTTTTTGGAGGGAGTGGGAGGTGATAATTCCTGCTACTAAATAACTTGATTTTTTAAATGTTGCAGTTAATGCAGCTAATTTTTTTTTAAACAAAACCTTTACTGACTTTAAGATTCCAAGAACTATTTCTCAGTGCTTTCCTTGTTGAGTGACTGTGGTTTGTAATTGTGTCCTTTTAATTTTGTTGCTTCACTTAGAGATTGTTTGCAACAAACTATGTACAATGGGATTAAATAATGGATTGTCAGCTCCTGTAAAAATGACTGGCTTTCCTGGTAAATATGTTAATAAGGAGCTTTTATTGTTGCTGTTGTTATAGTTTTATTTTTTTCCTTTGTTGCTCTGGTTCAGTTACTTGGAAATGACTTTGAACTGCAATTGTTTGCTTTCAATCCTACCAAAAGTATCTGCAGACTCAAACCTGGAATCACCCACTTTCATTTCACGCCTCATGTTCAGAAAACACAATACTGGATCCTCAAACATGTTTGCAAACAGAAACATTAATAAAACATATGTTTAATAATTTAAAAAGAAAATCACAAAAAGTATTAAAACTTCACAATTCTTCCAACCTACATATCCACATTCTGTAACAGCCACAGGAGGACTCCTGACTTGAGGTGCATAAAAATCTTGTCTCAGAATCAAGATAGAAGCTTTCTCTACTATCCTCCTCACTTTCATCTAAGAAGTCACCAGAAGCATGTTTAAAGTCCATATTTCTGTTAACATTCTGTTCAAGGTAATGTAGCCTTCTTCTCTGAAGTGCTTCAAATTTCTCCCATTCTTCACCATTTCCCCCATTCTTCACTCAATTCCAAGGTCACTTTTACAATAGTCAGAGTAGGCTGGAAACTTTCAGGCAGAAGCTGATACTGCAGTCTACAAGCAAGATTTCTGCTCCCCAGAGAAACCTCCATTCCACTTTTAAGGCCTTTCTGCTGATTAGATCAGCCATATACAGATTATAAAGGATAATTTCCCCTAAATAAAGTTAAGTGATTGTAGACATTAATCACATCCACAATATAGCATCACAGCACCACTTAAAAGACTTGTGTTTGTTTGAAAAACTGAGTCCTATAGCCTAGTTAACACATAAAACTGATCATCACAGGTAATTTTAGCAGTATTAAAATCAATTTCAATATTAAAATTGCTATATTAACCTCAGGCATAATACATTATTTTGTTGTTTTATTATATGTAAAATGTTAACAAGAAAGTGCTTTGGAAAACTAGAAAGGATAGGGTTCATTCTTCTAATTTTATGTTACATAAACTTTGAGATGCACAGTCAGCGTGTAATGCATGGGATAAATACACATGATTACCATGGGCACATACCTTACCATGGGTAAGATGATCAGGAATTTATCCTAGGCATGGTAGAAAGGTAAAGTGAAGAGTAATGGGCCAGATAAAATTTGTTGTGTACCCTGTTAGAGCAACTTTGTCTTAGTTTTTCTTATAATTAGCATCTTTTTGAATAGAGACCTAATCACATTTGCTTTACAATGCAAAATGTCTTGGAAAGAAATCCACTGAAATTATAAAAAGATTTTAAAAACCCTCGTATTGGAAACTGAATTCAAAGCAGATTTATAATATAGAGAAGAAGTAAAGCAAACCAATCAAAAAGTGTAAAATATGTTATTTCCTGGTCTAAAATTCTGATTCAGTGTTAATATCATATAATGACAGACTCCAGCATTAACAATGGGAGTTGTTTCTAACTTAATACAGGAAACTGGATTCACAAACTAAATTATTAAAATGTATGGTCCAAGAAATTAAAAATAAAATAGGTCTGTGCAACTGATATTTACAGATACATACATCCTTATTTAACACCATGGCAAGGACTTTGAATATTTTATTTTTTAAGTCACAAGTATTGATCTGACAAATATATTTCCCTATTATAAAACTCAACATGCACATAAATTCTATATCAACTATGTTCCCAATCCTAGTTCATTCCTTACAGAATATCAGTTATCAATTTGATTTCACAAATTATTCTATTATATATACAACAAATATACATACCAAGATCAATCCATTCTTTAATTGCTTTGTTTGTTTTTACATAAATCACGATACATTGTCTATTTCAACTCCTCCACACACATTATATGTCTTAGACATCTTTCCGTGACAGCTAATGTGTCTTGTTTTTTTGTTAACTATCACATAGTATCCCCAAAACAAATTCAGCTACAATTTGTTCAGCTAGTTTCTTTAAGATGGGTATTTTGGTTGTTTCCAAGTTCCTGCTATGATGTACAATACATTCTTTCTCATGCATATGTACAAGTGATTTTGCAGCACATTTTCCAGTTCATCTGGAGGGCTTGTTACAAGAAATATACCCATCCTTAGGACTTCTGCTTTAATATATCTGAGAAAAACCATGAAACTTTGCATTTCTGACAAGTCCCCAAGGAATAATGATGGTGAAAGTGCTGATCCAGAGTCTCAGAGTCTGCCTTTTGAGCACTACTGCATTAAGTAACCAGCCCACCAGGCTCCTCTGTCCATGGGATTTCCCAGGCAAGAATACTGGAGTGGATTGCCATTTCCTTCTCCTAGAGATCTTTCTGAACTTGAAGTTGAACCCATGTCTCCTTCATTAGCAGGCAAGTCCTTTGCTGCTGAGCCACCTGGGAATCCCATTAAGTAACCACTATGTACTAATAAAATTGGTCCACCACTAGCAGGACCACTCAGACCTTGTTAGAAATGCAAATGTTTGAGTCCCACCTCAGCGCTACCAAAGAAGAATCTGTGCTTCAACAGGATGCTTCATCTGATTCTTCTGTATTCTCAAGCCTGAGGAGCACTGATGTAGCCTAGACTTATGTAAGTAAAATGTATGTTGGTATTGGGAAACCTCCTCTCTCCACCCTGCTATTTAGTATGACATGAGTTACATAGTGTAATTGGGCACCAGAACAATCTTTTCATTAGTTCTAACAAGCATCAGACAATTAATTAGAATTAGAATTTATTATTTTAAAAAATAGGTCTAGCCAAAAATTACAACCTCAACATTGGAGGAAAAGCCATATGTTTAATACATTTTAAATTCTATACTTAACACTGCCAAATAGGGTAGTGACTAGTCACATGTGTTTATTTACATTTAAAGGAAGTGAAATCAAATTAAACTTACAACTGAGTTCCTAAGTCACAGGAGCCACATTTCATACCCTCAACACCATCATGTGCTAGGGGCTACCCTGTTTGCATCATTACAGAAAGTTCTCTTGGACAATGCTGTTCACAGGCATACCATGGTTACATATCTTCTTCCCTTTTCAATATCCTTTTCAATTTACTGCATTCAAAACATATTGACTCTGCTACTATGGCAACTGTGAGGCATTTCTTGCAATCTTCCTTAGAAGATCTATAAAATATTTCTAAGAGATAGAAGAATATAAATAGCACTACAATTATGTTCTTTTAGAATTCACATATACTGTACATCCATAGTTTTGTTATTGAAGGTTATTCAAATGTGACTTGTAATTTATCCAGTGCTTTCTCCAAAGGGCTCAGTCCTTAGAGACATAATTTTAAACTAATTCCAACTTTCTGGCTTTTATCTATCCCTTTCTATTCTCAGTAGTGTTGTAATCAATAGAAACATGTCTAACTTACTTGAACTTTCTAGGCTTCTTTTCACTCTGTACTGCAATAATGAACTTTGCTTCTCTGCACTAGAGTCACTAGAGATGCAAGGGCAAATCAAATGTTTCTTGTGTTAAAAATAACTTTTTGCTTTCATAGAAAGAACTAAAATCCTAGGTATAAGATATATTACTTATAAAATTACATGGTGGATATCATATAAAAAGAATTCCCTTGTACTTAGACACACCTCAATAAGCACAGCTATTAAGCCCACCAGGCTCCCCCCGTCCCTAGGATTCTCCAGGCAAGAACACGGGAGTGGGTTGCCATTTCCTTCTCCAATTTATAGAATTCAAGGAAATACACAAACTCTCTCCAGTGTCAAAGTGGCTCCCCAGAGGCAAATTCACTATCCATGGATAATTAAGACTTATGGATTGCTACCTCCATGATCCATTACTCATAGTATTATGATCCAAAGTAATTCCTAAAATACTTTGCTGAGATTGTGGCAAACTCATTTGGTGGCAAAATATAATCTGATAAGATGGGAAAGGGTGTGACTTTTAGCCTATATTAATCCCGCATGGTCTAATTATTCATATAATTTGCTTAAGAAATGCAAATATATTGGATTATGGGATATTAATTCAGACCTCCTGGAGTATTTATGTACCAACCTTTTCAATGGAGTGTTGCTTTGAGTCTCAAATAAAGATACACTTTTTAGAAGGCAAAACTAATAATATTCATATAATCTAAAAAGGTTAGTATGCTTTGGTTGAGAAAACAGTATCAAAAAAACCTTAATTTGATTTACGAAAACATTATGCATGAAGCATTAAAATCCAGTTTAGCCTTGGCTCGTATACTTACCAGTTTTCAGTTCAGTTCAATCCAGTTCAGTCGCTCAGTCGTGTCC
>SJYT01052049.1:25583-45237 GCA_006410635.1 Cephalophus harveyi | reverse complement strand
ACATTACATTTTAAATATGTTTAAAATGTAATTTATATATTTAATTTAATATATATGTTCATAATAGTCCTATAAAAATGTACCATTATATTCCCAAATTTTCATTGAGGAAATTTAAAAATGAAGAAGTGAAATAACTTGTTCAAACTAGCAATTAGTGAGCTTGGTTGGAAATTCTTTTTTTTTAACCTATTACTATCTAATGCTTCTGACTGCAGTGTGTCATGGTGTACTTCAAATACCCACTGCTATTATCTAGTTCAACAACTGCAAAACTGTCATTAGTACAGTGCTTCTTGACCACACTTCATCTTCATTTGGTGCAAATTTACATGTTAATTGGCCTCAGTTGTTTTCTTGATGGCACTAGACACAAAGTAGTGCATTTCACTGCCTATCATTGCTGTGATATAAAATAAAAGCCTCCATTTATTAATTTCAGAAATCAAAGTATTTTTATAAAAATGGCTCTCCATGGTGCACATAATTTTTACCTTCAGAACTGATAAAATAATTTGAGTATGGCAGAGGATGTAGGAAAATTTCTGTCATTTTGAAATTTGTCTTTATTAACCTAAGACCAAACAGAAATGGTAACCTAAATATTAAAAGTTCAATATTGGTCTTTACCTAACCACTTATGATTCACATACTAATGCAAACACAGGTATCAAAATCATAAAGGAAATCTAAGAGCTCTGGAGTTTATGTATCATGGACAATAAATCATAACAAAAAATAGTTGAGGATATGTTGATCTCCAAGAACACAACCAAATATTAGTAAAACACACTCCTAGTCAGAGAAGTGAAAAAGAGTGTATGGCCTTCTCATTTTCAGATTATACAAATGTGCAATCCCTGTATTTCAACAAACCTAGAGTACTTTTTGGATCAATTAAGATTTGTTTATTATTTCTGAAAATGTGATACACAAATTCTGATGCTACATGTAGCTTCACAAATATTTCCATTAGCAAATTACACCACCCTTATGCTCAACCCAATACAGCTTAAGAAAATGTGTGGCATCAATGATTTGCCCTTTAAAGCCCTGTTAAGGGTCACGTCAATGTACTTTGACTCTCTGAAGGTCCTCCTCCCTTGGTCCTCACTGATGCTCTATGACTTTTCTGAACATTCACACTGACATCCTGCCTAGGGAGACATACTCTGGAGCCTGCCTGCTAGACAGTACTCCAACTTCCAGAAGCCAGGTTGACATTGTACTGATGACTAACAATAGCTCAAACAACCTAAGTTAATTACAAAGGAACACTTAGCTTTGAATCAGAGGACACTGCCACTGTTTAACTTTTAGCTCAAAAAATGCAATCACTTCTTGTAGAACTTCAAATGCACACACGATAGGGTGCATGTAGGGCAGGCATTCAATAAAATATATTTAGGATGATACAGTATGCATGTATATACCATTTTTGAATCTCTCATGTATGCTAGGTAAGGAAATACTATCTGCAAACTACTTGCATATCCCAGACTATTTGCATATGGAGCCAACTGTGTTATCAGCTAAGCTGCAGTCATGTTTGAGTAATGTGTCAATTTTATTGGTATATTGGCAAGAAGTATGAATTTTTAAAATGAAGTATTATATCTACTCAATATTAGTCAAAAAGAATGCCTTTTCTATAAATATGTAGAACCAACATGGAAAGATGTTGGACTGATCTTTTCTGGTAAGGCTATTTGTATATCACATTTGGGAAGCCCATTCTAAGAATAATAATAATGAATGCTACAAATATACTGGGGGTCAGACTTCAACAAGAAACACAAAGCTTTAGTAGCTGAATACTGCTGAGGAGACAAGTGTAACATACAACATTCACAGGTAAAGATGACTCATAATTTAAGAAAGGATGTATCTGTGTAATTTTTAGAGACTAAAAAATAGCAAATTATATCAAATAGTATGTACCCAAATTTTTGACACTTTTCAACATACAGAATTTTTAACAAACTTTTAATTTTTAAAATAGAGAATTTTATGTCATACACAATCATTTAATTGGGAGTAAAATGTGGAAACAAAAAATAGCACAGAAATTAAAAATTAAAATTAAAGAATCAATTTAAATGATTAGTTATATGAGCTTATCTTTGATTAAATAGTTATTTGCATATTTTGTCCTTTAAGCTTTATCTTATTTTATTTTTGGCAGAATGTCTTGTTTTTGTAGACTCAGTCTGAAGAAAAGCAGCTTTTGAAGAAAATGCTGTTACTGTATGTCTAACTCTCAAATCTAAACTTGCTGTAGCAGCAGCAGCAGCAGCAGCAGCTGTATTTGAAAGCAGTATTTAATCCCAACAAAAAGTTTTCATTCCATGTCCCTTAAAGACTTTCTTGCCATTTTCAAATTTGGTAAGCAGGACATCTATGCCTATACTAAACATCCAATTAATGTACCTGAAAAATCAATGAAATGAAGTGGAGAATTCAATATTTTTAAAACAAATTCCTGAGCTCACTCCAAACCTGGTCCACTATTGTAGTGAAGTACCATCTTGCTAAACAAATCTTAAACTTAGATGTCATCCTTGATGCCTTTCCTTCACCTGTCCTGAATAGTAAGTTGTTCACCAGTCCCTCTTAAATATCTCATGAGATAGTCCACTTTCTTCCTTCTCCAGTGCCAGAACTCCAGCCCCAGCTACTTTTGTCTGGACTGATACTACAGTTTTTCTAACTGGGAACCCTACCTGCATGGCACTATCTAACCAATTACCTAAACCAAGGACAGAGCAAACTTGAAAAACATAAATTTAATCACACAGCCCACTACTTAAAAAGTTCTTTTAGGACAAAGACTAAATTCAGCAATCCAATCCACATTTCCTTTTCCTTCTTACCTTTCGTCCTTTCCTCCTTGCTCTCTGTGATCAGGCCACACTGGAATTCTCATGCCTAGCTATGGAACTCATTCTGCGCTCTTCCTTTGCCTTGAATCATCTTTCCTTCCACACCTTTCCTATTTATGCCAAGTTAATTCCTACTCTTTTTTCAAATTATGGATTTGTCACCACTTGTTTTGTGTTGTTTCTCTAACTTTCCAAATTAAATTAGTGATCGATATTCCTAGTACTGTGTGCACTGTTTTTCTTCACAGCAACATCTACAATGACAATTTCATATATATGCATACGTATATATGTCTGTGTGTGTATAACATAGCTCACTGATTAGTTTCTCGTTTGTCAATCAAATGGTAAAATATATGAACTGTACTTTATTCAAACATTATTATATCTCCAGGATGTTTGGTAGACTTAATAGCATTTGCTATATATAGATTATTAAATGTACAGCAAAAATTCTGAATTCTGAGACACCCTGAGAAAAGATCCTGAGAATGGATCATTTATAGAAATAGGACTCAACATTTCCTAACTTTACAATATCTCCTATATTGGAAGAGGCTTTTCTGCCTTTGGATTTGTAATTAACTTCTTATCTAGAAATTCATTTGGGACTGTTCATATGCTTCCTTATAAAGATGATAACTTTGAAAGTATTTAAAGGATCCCATCAGGTTGTAAATTCCTAGAAAATAGGGATTGTTTTTATAGATCATTTCTGTCACTGTTTTAGGTCAATATGTAACACACAATACTTTAAACAAAATACACACCAAGGAAATGGCAACCCACTCCAGTACTCTTGCCTGGAAAACCCCATGGTCAGAGGAGCCTGGTAGGCTAAAGTCCTTGGGGTCGCGAAGAGTCGGACATGACTGAGCGAGGCTTCACTTTCACTTTCATGCATTGGAGAAGGAAATGGCAACCCACTCCAGTGTTCTTGCCTGGAGAATCCCAGGGACAGGGGAGCCTGGTGGGCTGCCGTCTATGGGATCGCACAGAGTAGGACACGACTGAAGCGACTTAGCAGCAGCAAGCAGCAGCTCACTATTTAAATTAAATGAACACTGAATTGTTTTATGTTTGTCATCTTCTCCACCAATCTCAATTCATCTGGAGAATTTTTAGCCACACAGTTGAATGAAATGTGTGATTCTCTCTCTTCTTCATCATTCCCTCCATCCCTGTCTGGTCTGTTGCTTATATCAATGCAGGCTTTACCTGTAGGTACATACATTCATGGAGATAAGTCATTATGTTCAAATGACATGGATATTAGTGGATATTTCTTATCCATCCCCCAAGCTCACACTTTCTCAAAAAGTAAATGTTTTTAATGTGTATATAAGCATTTTAAATGTAATATTCAATAGCTTCAATATTATTACTGATAAATTTATGTAAAATAGGATGAGAAGAGTGACAACAATAAAATCAAAATACAAGATTAAGAAATATAGGTTAAAAGAGAGAAATTTATATACCCATAATTTAGAAGTTAATGTGAAACTGACTTTCAGAATTTTGCCTTTGAGGCTTTTTGTAAGTCTTTCATTTTTATAAGTTCCAATTCAAGTTGGACTCTTACATTAAAGCAAAGCTCAAATCATTTTTATATCCTATGCCTCTAGAAAATAGTCTTACAATAAAAAGAAACTTTGCTACAAGGCCTTTATTTTTATGTCCAAACTTGTGAGAGTATTTTTTTGCTGGACATTTATAAATCAAGATAAGTCTCTACAGATGACCTTTAGTGACACTCTTTCAGCTGTCTCCTCCTGTTATTCTGCTTTTTCCTCCTCAAAACTGAACATAATTTCTTGTCTCTGTTAGCGCTGAGTCAAAGCAAAAATATCCCAACTGCTTTCTCCAAGAATTTGCCTTTTTCTAAGAGATAAGACTGACATCATGACTAACAGCTTGTTCACCAATACCTGTTTTAAGACTTTCCCTCATAACTACTACTCACTCTGATAACTAACCAAAGATGTCAGGTTATAAACTGAGCTCAGTCCCAACCAATCCCCTACTTGTCAAGATTCACCTTAAAGTTATCCAGCCTGGACACTAAAGCCCTATAAGTATCTTCCCTATGGCAGTCCTAAGATTCTTCCTAGCGTAGTTCCACCTTAATGACAAGTTTAATAAAATTAGGTTTGTCAATCAAAAAGTATCTTTTGGGAGTTCAATAGTCAACATTGTATTATCTTCCTGTATTTCCTTTTGAAGTATATTTCAAAAGCTCAAAAGTGGCTTTGCCTCTTGCTTATTAACTGGATGACCTTGACTGTAAGTTATGTTACCTTCTAAGATGTCTTGACCCCTCATAGGATTCTTCTGAGAGTCAAGAAGAAATGTATAAACAATGTTAACTAACACATTTCCAAGTGTATTGACACATTTACTTCTTAAAATAACTCTAAGAGTCATTATCTACATTTTATAGATAAAGAGATTGAGGTACACCGAAGTCAAATAATTTGTTGAGGTTCACAGATCTTGTAACCAGCAACACTAGAATTCAAACTTGCAAATGCACCTCACGTGCTTCGTCCTTAGGCTGTTACCTCCACTCTCATTTAAAGGTCCTAGAGACAGGGATCAACAATTACTTAAAAAAAAAAAAAACACTATATACATACATGCATAAGTGTATATAAATGATAGATAGACATAGATTTCAGCGTAAAACGTCAATCTTTATGATCAACAAATATCCACTCAGTGTGGTCAAAAATGTTTTAATATTTATTTATTTGGCAAATATTTAATATTTGCCACATCTTAGTTGAGGCATGCAAGATCTAGTTACCCAACCAGAGATCGAACAGAGGCTCCCTGCATTGGGAGCATGGACACTTAGTCATGGGACTACCAGAAATACAACATTGATTGAAAGAAATAAAAAACATCCAATGTTGTTTGAAGATTTTGGAAGAAAAATATCTAAGTTTTCATTTTCATAAGCTAAGATTGTTGATAAGGCAAGCCCCTTTACTGAATTTCTTATTTGTTCATCTGCAAAAATAATTATAGCTTATAATAATTTTGTGATAATTAAGTGATTTATTATGACAAGCAGTGTTGTACTTAAAGGAAGTTTATTAAATGGCTAGCATGTTCTATATATCTTTCTACGTACTACCTTATTCCACTTTTACAAGAAGGCCATGAGGTAAGAAGTTTTTTTATTATTTTATTAAACCACTTTTCCAGAGGTGAATTTTTAAGTTTAAAAAAGTAAGGATCTGGGCATTTGAGCTCAAGAGTTTCTGTCTGCAAATCCCAAACTCTTCAGAGATTTCTCTTTTACTTCCCTTCTTCCTAACATCATTCTTCTTCCTGATGTACACTGCTCAAATAACTCTTTTTATCTCTAGCTACTTCAAGGAGAAAACAAGTCCAGTGAATTCATGCCCTATTTCAGAGGCACAGTATTTTTGCTCTGATTTGAATCCAGAGGGATATTCAATATGATGAATGCATCAATACTTATGACATGGATCTCTACTGAGTTAAGCAATACATTGCTGACTGTCCTTTGGGAATCTTGCTATATGACTTCTATGAGCCACACATTTCCATTTAACCACGGAACACTTTATGTACTTTGGTCAGGGAGGCCTGGCGTGCTGCGATTCATGGGGTCACAAAGAGTCAGACACGACTGATTGACTGAACTGAACTGAACTGATGCTTTTTGAAAAAAAAAAAAATCAAAGTGCAACGTTTTTCTAAGTCATTTGAGGAGTCTATGATTTCATTTGCTAAAGAAAAAATTCTTCATGATATGTGTTAAAGAACAGTTCAGGAGACATTATTCTGGAGCATCATGATAGATGTAGGGACCAAGTCAATGGGGTGTGTTATCAAGGAGTGTCAGAAGTGGCGGATAAAGAACCTGATAATGTGGAATTTGATAATATGGAATTAGTACTATAAAACAAAATGAAGAAATAATTTATTCGCCTTTGTATGTGTGGATTATTGAATAAGCTTAAATAGTATAAATGGAACTTGTGCACAAAATATAAAAATATAAATGGATGATCCTTAATTTAGGTAGCCCAGCTCCCACTTAATGTAAAATGTCTTGAAGACAATTTTTCCGTGTGCTCGACCAGTTTAATATATGAGGCACACAAGGTAATGACGAAATTTGTCCTTTACATGTTGAGAGAGAAATAAGGGGTTCTGGGCTTTTGCTATTTTATAATCAGTTCCATGAGTATTGCTAGCTTCATGTAATAGTCTGATAAAAGAGTTATTATTTCTTCAAATAACTAAACGACATCTAATTTTTTTTTCTGAAGTTTAAGAAATCAAGAAATGGCAGAGTATGCTTGACATGTATTTGCTAGTGAACACAGGCTATAACAATTAAGAATTAATTTAAAAGTTTTTATGATAATGATTTAAGAATATCTGCCTTTGTAGAGTAGCAGGTTAACATGTTCAGATTAAAAATAAAAACAAAAAAGGCATTTTTTTGACTCATAGGCTCCTGAAGTAGGCACCTGTTTATTAAGTTCCCATTTAGGATGTCCCAGGACTTAATAAGACTCATTGATTTAGCAGTGCTTGGTGAAAAGATTGCTGTTTTTAGAATTCTAATTTGTATCTTCACATACTAGCTCTTTGTGTGATTTTGGGAAATTTAGTGAATTTTTCCAAGCTATAAATCTTGTCTTTTCAAACTACCTTTTGGGCATGTAATTTAATTCTTCCAGATTTCATTAACATCATCTGCAAAACAGAAATGGTGGTGAAGACTCAACAAAATGTACGATTTAGAAGTATAACAGAGCACAGAAGAGTGTTCGTAGGAAAGAACTTGGGAACATGGGTTCTAGAATGTGATGCTCTCAGACCAAATCCTGTCTCTGATGAATCTCAGATTTTTGTTCATCCTCCCGTGTCTCAGTTTACATATTTAAAAATGAGGGGATGATAATAATTGTACATATCTCACTGGATGAATGAGATAATGCCTGCAAACCATCTAGTATGATGACTGACATAATGGCCAGCACTGGAGAAGTTCCACTCTTATTACCTGGGGAAAGTTCTAGGGTGTATTTCATGCTCAAAAAGCACTTTTAAAAGAGAAATATGGTTATTATTCATTTTGAATGGCTGTTTATAGCCATTCTTAAAAATTGTTAAGTGTTTTATTCCTCAAGTATTACCAATACAACTTTTGGAAAGACAAATCTGAGTACACTGCCTACTACAGAAAGGCAATTAATTCTTAGTAGCATCTATAGAGAGGATGACACAGCTGGGATATTTATTAAGATATTTAAATGTAGCTTAAGTTTCAAAGAATCTTCCAGAACTGTTATTTGATGCTTCTATTGTATAGAGGAGGGTATTCCTGGAAGTTCCTAGAATATATCCACAAGTTTTATCTATCCAGAGCAATATTGAAGTTACTGATAAAAAAAATAACAACTCTAATATGGTAGACAGTGAGCTGTGTGGGTGATTTCAATTCTCAAAAGTTATACCTGGCAATAAAGAGATCTTAGTTTTCTAAACTATACTTCCCAGATCATCATCTATCTGGAAAACACAAATTTTTCAAACCTTGATTATACTCTTAGTATATTTTCTGTATTATTACTGAAGGACTTGTCTTCCTCAAATAATAGACAGGGGTTTTAATCACTGCAAAATACAAATATAAATCAGTCAAATCAATATATTTTTAGAACTAGCATTGAATCAAATTGTTTGTTTTACTTTTTATGACACTTAAAGCTTGATTCAGTATCATCTGTTTCTTTCATCTACATCTTTATACTCATAACCAACCTTTTAGAGTACTTTCTTTATAAGTATTCTTCAACTGCTATTCTGCCTTTTCTTGATCCCCAGAACTTCAGAACGTAATGCCATGTGGACATCCACAGAAGCAAAACTTCACTCACCAGTCCATTCGACCAGAAATGCTCATCAGGGTGAGTATTGCATTTTTTTGACTCATAGGCTCCTGAAGTAGGCACCTGTTTATTAAGTTCCCATTTAGGATGTCCCAGGACTTAAGAAGACTCATTGATTTAGCAGTGCTTGGTGAAAAGATTGCTGTTTTTAGAATTCTAATTTGTATCTTCACATACTAGCTCTTTGTGTGATTTTGGGAAATTTAGTGAATTTTTCCAAGCTATAAATCTTGTCTTTTCAAACTACCTTTTGGGCATGTAATTTAATTCTTCCAGATTTCATTAACATCATCTGCAAAACAGAAATGGTGGTGAAGACTCAACAAAATGTACGATTTAGAAGTATAACAAAGCACAGAAGAGTGTTCGTAGGAAAGAACTTGGGAACATGGGTTCTAGAATGTGATGCTCTCAGACCAAATCCTGTCTCTGATGAATCTCAGATTTTTGTTCATCCTCCCGTGTCTCAGTTTACATATTTAAAAATGAGGGGATGATAATAATTGTACATATCTCACTGGATGAATGAGATAATGCCTGCAAACCATCTAGTATGATGACTGACATAATGGCCAGCACTGGAGAAGTTCCACTCTTATTACCTGGGGAAAGTTCTAGGGTGTATTTCATGCTCAAAAAGCACTTTTAAAAGAGAAATATGGTTATTATTCATTTTGAATGGCTGTTTATAGCCATTCTTAAAAATTGTTAAGTGTTTTATCCCTCAAGTAGTACCAATACAACTTTTGGAAAGACAAATCTGAGTACACTGCCTACTACAGAAAGGCAATTAATTCTTAGTAGCATCTATAGAGAGGATGACACAGCTGGGATATTTATTAAGATATTTAAATGTAGCTTAAGTTTCAAAGAATCTTCCAGAACTGTTATTTGATGCTTCTATTGTATAGAGGAGGGTATTCCTGGAAGTTCCTAGAATATATCCACAAGTTTTATCTATCCAGAGCAATATTGAAGTTACTGATAAAAAAAATACAACTCTAATATGGTAGACAGTGAGCTGTGTGGGTGATTTCAATTCTCAAAAGTTATACCTGGCAATAAAGAGATCTTAGTTTTCTAAACTATACTTCCCAGATCATCATCTATCTGGAAAACACAAATTTTTCAAACCTTGATTATACTCTTAGTATATTTTCTGTATTATTACTGAAGGACTTGTCTTCCTCAAATAATAGACAGGGGTTTTAATCACTGCAAAATACAAATATAAATCAGTCAAATCAATATATTTTTAGAACTAGCATTGAATCAAATTGTTTGTTTTACTTTTTATGACACTTAAAGCTTGATTCAGTATCATCTGTTTCTTTCATCTACATCTTTATACTCATAACCAACCTTTTAGAGTACTTTCTTTATAAGTATTCTTCAACTGCTATTCTGCCTTTTCTTGATCCCCAGAACTTCAGAACGTAATGCCATGTGGACATCCACAGAAGCAAAACTTCACTCACCAGTCCATTCGACCAGAAATGCTCATCAGGGTGAGTATAAAAAAAAAAAAAAAAAGCCTAGAGTTGGTATTTCTTTCACCATGTTGAAATATACAGGCCATGTACATTATTGAGTCTATAAAAGAAACATCATTATTTTGATGTAGAATTTCTAGAAATGTACTATGATCCATCTGACATATATTAAGTTCTAGATAATGCACAGAGATCTTGCTGGAATTAAAATGACAATATCATCTGGACAAGATCATGAAGAATCATTTCTCTCTGCTCCTGCATTAGAAATAATGCAAAAGGCAACCAAATAAAATCTCTGAAACGTGGTTAGAGAAAGATAAATCAGACTGGGACCGCAGGAGTAAAGAAACAACAAAGCAGAAGGATTTCCTACATCTCTCCAACAGAAGAAGGTGATCAAAGTCCAACATTTCCAGAATCCAAACCTGGCCATAGAGGGTAGCCAAGGTATGCTGATTGAATAGGAGTCCCTGTGACAACCACAGGTGAGCCTAGCACCACTGAAAAGGATGCTGTTAGCAGGAGTTTGGCTAAAAATATGTGTCCAGGTAAAATTTTTTTTATCCACACAGGGTTTGAAATTTCTCTCTCCCACTGATAGATAAGAGGGCAGCCAGGAGGGACTGGCAAGAGGGATCACACTATAATAAATAGTCTAGCCCTGGATATTCTTTATCCTTGTGGGTCTGAGAATGCACTTTGCTTCTCTTTTGGTTGCCACTGATGCCTCTTTCCAGGTATCCCCAGCAGGTATGACCAGGTGGTGGAGAAGGCTGAAAGTGAGGATCTACCATGGTAAGTCTGTAGCCCAGCATGGAAGCCCAGCACACACCACAAAAGTGTGTGGCCAAGGTACTTGCTGAAGTGACCAGGGGAAGCAGCAACAGCAGGGCCTGGTAAATTTGGAGAGACCAAACAAACTAAGCAGACCAAAATAAAACCATGAAGGCTCTGGAACAAGCTGTACTTAAAATCACAGTCTAAAGATGTAGGTTAGAACCTACAAGCTATACATAAACAAGATGATGACTTACTAAAACAAAAGGCTTGACTAGAACGCAGATACTCCTTAACATAACAGACAAAATAGCCAGGATACAATATCACAACTGGAATGAGATAAGACAGCATCATAAAAATGCTCCAACAATTAATTACAAATTATCTTAAATAAATGGGAAAAAAAAAAAAACTCATTACAGAGACAGAGAAGTTCAAAAAAAGAAAAGAGACAAAGGAAAATTACAGGACTAAAAGACACAATAACAAATTAAAATAGCTTAATGGACTCATAAATATAGTGGAGATGACAGAGGATAGAGACGAAAGTGGAAACGATAGAATCAGTGAATTTAACAGAACATAGATAACCTAATCTAAACAATAGAGAAAAAACACTGAAGCAAATTGTACAGACTCTCAGAGATCTGCAGGACAATAACAAAGATCAAGCATATATATAGTCAGAATTCCAGAAGAAGAGTGGAGCTGAAAAAATTTTAGAAGAAATTAATATCAGAAAACTTCCCTAAAGAGGAACACTAATTTATAGTTCTCATGTTAAACCATGCAGGCCAGAGGAAACAGCATAACATTTTTTCAGGTAATGAAAACAAAACAAAACAGAAAGTGTCACCACAAATACAATTTTCACTGAAATTATTTTTCAGGAATAAATAAGAAGTAAATATATTCTCAGATAAAGAAAAAGTAATTTTTTTTTTCACAGATCAAGAATTCTTTATTCATCAATCGTTTCTGAGCACACGGACTATAGACAAACTAATAAGTCAAATATTGGCCACAAACCATCCTTACTTGCTTAGACAAATTTAAATAGTCATTTGTTCAAATGATGTTGCTTCACCCAAAGGCAGAAATACTAAGTAAAGAGTCATTTGTCATTCTCCAGAAGCCCCCTAATTTGTGAGTAAAGAGCTCCACAGAGTCCCCTGCCCCCATGCTATTACTTTAATCTGAGTCCCACACAAAGAGGTGCAACCCTTAATTATCTTCAAATGTCTTTACTTACTATGAAAAAGAAAATTAAGATGGTACTCCATTTAATTGTCCCTTTACACCTGGAAATTAAACATGGGATAAGTAATTGATTCCTTAAATATCTGAGCATGTATGATTTTTTAAAATACTAACTGTTCCTATATTCTTGGCCAAAACATCCAGAAAGAAGGTAGTATTTGCCACCAAAAGTCCCTGATGACTTGGATAAATAACCCCATCTTAAGTGGTGCTTATCCCCACAATATAACCATGAACAATCATAAGAATGGAGCAGGGGGCAATTTGTCCCCAAACTGTACCCAATCACATGATGTGACTTGAAACCCTAAATGAGGACTTATCTCAGACTCATTTGTGTACCTTAGTAAAGCAACCACAAATATAACCCTATATGTCCTCATGTTAGCTCAGTCTTTGGAACACCACTTGAAATCTGGAGTTGTGGCCATAATCTGCCATAGACACTACCAAGTAAACCCACATCCCTGCCCCCTACCTCAGAACATCCCTGTTTAAATGGACAAACACTCAGTAAGGGTGTATGTATACCAGTAAACCCTCAGCCAGTTAATCCCAAGCAAGGAGTTCTGTCCCCAGTCAGTATCATACATGAAACAACTTAAAGATAAATTGTCCTCAAAATATCACCATACACAAGGTCAGGAAACCCAGCATGAGAAATAGTTCCTCAATTTGCTTTCACATACAGGCAAAGAGGCTAAGGAGTTGTCCTCTAGCTTTTCAATGAATGCTACATCAGCAAAACCCCAATTTGTATTTACTCATTCTCAATCTGCCCCTGAATACATAGGAAAAATGCTACTTCATAAGGGCTGTTTTGAGTGAAGGAGGTGTTCAAACTATCATTACATTCTCAAGCAATGAGTCCTATGGAAAAAGCTATTTGTCACCAAAAAATCCCTGTATTCAATAAGCTGCAAAACAGTTTATTTTTCATGAAGACAGACAATAAGTTTCAAAATAACACACACACATATACATACAATATATCCAAACTCACGTTGTGTTGGTTGACAAACATCCACTCGTTTGTTTTCCCTGTCAAATATAAGTATTTGTTTTTCCAAACAAATATAAAGGTTTGGTTTTTCTTCAGGCCAAAAAATACCACTTTTACCCATAGCTGAAAAGTATCTATAGACCCTATTTCAACCCTCTGAAGTCAAATGTTTGCTTCTGATGCCAGGGGTAAAGGATCAAGACCCTCCCTCAAAATTTTAAAGACACAAATCTGCCTTTAATATATTACCATTAGTAAATTCTCTTTGCTTGATTGATTTCTCCAAGTCTCTTGA
The DNA here is from genome assembly GCA_006410635.1 of Cephalophus harveyi. NCBI lineage: Eukaryota > Metazoa > Chordata > Mammalia > Artiodactyla > Bovidae > Cephalophus > Cephalophus harveyi. The sequence continues at coordinate 31,579 of SJYT01052049.1, read as the reverse complement.
GGAACAAGAGCCTACCCTTGTGGCTCCCCCAAATTAATGTTACATATAATCTACTTATATAATATGTGATGAAGAAGAAAGTCCTCTCTCTAAACCTGAATCAATTGACCAGATTACTGTAACACCTGATATCAACTAACTTAAATTGCCTCTCTCCAAAAGTCCCACTACAATGAGCAAAGACAACATAGAAAAAGTAATGAAATAGGTATCCTCGCTGCAAAATTTTGTCCAGGTGCAAATAGATTGCATAAAAGCCTGCATTCAAAGCAAACACCTGTCTGGGGAATAAGTGGAAGAAAACCCTAGAAAAAGCCCACTAACACTTCCAAATTCTTATGGGAGGTACTACAGTCAAATGTAAGATGAGGGATAGTTGTTTCAGAATAAATCTTAAACTTATAAGTATATTGGTATGTGTATATGTAACCATGTTGATAAAACAGCCACAGAATTCACTCACATCTTGGAATCTGTGTAAGTGGTGCCATAATTAAAAGTGAGCACACTTTTTTACCTGGCCTATAAGCAAGACTGTGTTTCAAGGATATAAAGGAGTGAAAATGCTGAAAGCAGGGGTCCCGCTGGCAGCCAAGATGGCTGCCCCCGCGGTGAAGGCTGCGCTGGGGTGGTCCGGCTTGGCTCTCGGCGTGCGAAGAGCGGTCCTGCGGCTTCCGGGGCTAGCCCAGGTGAGCTGGAGCCGCTCTGGCCCAGAGTACCAGGATCCCCAGACTGACAAGGAATATTACCACAAGCCCTTGGGCCAGCTGACTGAGGAGGAGACGTATGAACGGGAGCTCAGGAAGACTCAGGTTATTAAAGCTGCCCCAGCCATGAAAACAAGCTCTGTGTTTGAAGACCCAGTGATCAGTAAATTCACCCATATGATGAAGAAAGGAGGAAACAAAATACTGGCCAGATCCCTCATGACACAGACCCTGGAAGCTGTGAAAAGGAAGCAGTTTGGTACTTCTGCCGAGGAACAGGCAACCGTCGAACGCAACCCTTACACCATCTTCCATCAAGCACTGAAAAACTGTGAGCCTGTGATTGGGCTGGTACCCATCCTCAAGGGTTGGGGGGCATTTCTACCAGGCCCCTGTGCCGCTGGCTGAGCGGCATCGCCGCTTCCTGGCCATGAAGTGGATGATCACTGAGTGCAGGGAGAAGCAGCCCCGGCGGAGGCTGATGCCGGAGAAGCTGTCTCAGGAGCTGCTGGAGGCTTTCCACAACCGCGGCCCGTTCCTGCTTCCGGGCAGGCGGGCCTCCTACCAAGGACGGAGCCGCGTGTTTACTGCCTGTTCGTCGTTTCTTTGGGGGCTGGAACTCGCTCTCCCTGTCCCATCTCCTTGGAAAGAGGGGGCATATCAAGTTGGAGTTCCTCCTAAGAAACCTAGGGCTCACCCAGCCTTCTTTTCCTTCAACTTGGGGTGGACAGTTTCCATGGGTTGTGAGTCCAGAACTTGTTAGCTGGGTTCTCTGCACAGAGCTTCATAAGTCTGAAATCAAGCGTTACCCAGCTGTCATTTCTTCTGGATGCTTAACTGGGGAAAGTTCTGCTCCCAAACTCCTTCGAGTTGTTGGTAAAATCGCTTCTAGTGTGTTTGTGAGACTGAGGTCCTGGGTTTGTTGCTGGCTGTAGGTTGGGGACGGCCCAGGGTCCTAGGACATGCTCAGGCCCTTGTTACTTGGCTCCTTTCACAAGGCCCCTCACTCTTCAAACCCCTCTCAAGAAAAAGTAATTTAAAAAATTTTTTTCAGCCACACATTTCCATTTAACCATGGAACACTTTCTGTACTTCGGACAGGGAGGCATGGCATGCTGAGATTCATGGGGTCGCAAAGAGTCAGATACCACTGAGCGGCTGAACTGAACTGAACTGAACATATTACAATAGTAGCAGCATTGTCTCCATGTGTTTGAGCTGATCTGATGACTAGATGAGTCTACAGTGCCTAACACTGAAGTTCACAAAGCAGTTTTTCAAAACCCTCTGACACCATCAGCAACTTTTGCCTCTGCTTCTTCTGAACCCTATCAACTATACTTCCAAAGGTTCTGCTCCAATTTCACAGAGCCCAGACCTCTACTGGCAGGGACAACTGCCCAAGCTATTGAGCCTCCATGCCCTGACAGCAGCTTTCCCCCAACAGGGTTTGTAGTGCTGGATCCTCAATGACAACTGCACCGTCCATGTCTAACAGCCCTGTTATCTTTGGTCATCATTCTAGAAGCAGCCTCAGAGAGAGAAGCTCTCTGGGCTTCTAACTTTCCTAATATTTTCATCCTGATCCTAAAGTTCAATGTTTTCTTCCCTTCTAATCCTTTCAACTGTACCCTCTAGAACCCCCATTCTTTGACTTCAGAAAATCAAAACACGTTTCTCCCCTGTGGTTAATATTCTTTTCCATTTCCTCACAATTCTTCAAAAACAAAGTTATTCATTTCTCCAAGATTAATATTCTTTTTGTGTTCACTGTTATACTCAGAACATTCCATATTTGCTTACATTTAAAGATTCATACTTTAAAAAAACTCAACATTCAGAAAACGAAGATCATGGCATCTGGTCCCATCACTTCATGGCAAATAGATGGGATAACAATGGAAGTAGTGACAGACTTTATTTTCTTGGGTTCCAAAGTCACTGCAGATGGTGACTGCAGCCATGAAATTAAAAGGCATTTGCTCCTTGGAAGAAAAACTATGACAATTCTGGACAGCATATTAAAAAGTAGAGACACTATTTTGCCAACAAAGGTCTGCATAGTCAAAGCTATGGTTTTTCCAAGTAGTCATGCATGGATGTGAGAGTCGTACCATAAAGAAAGCTGAGTGCCAAAGAACTGATGCTTTATATTTATTTATTTATTTATTGAAGGATAATTGCTTTACGGAATTTTGTTGTTTTCTGTCAAACCTTAACATAATCAGCCATAGGTATACATATATCCTCTCCCTTTTGAAACTCCTTCCCATCTCCTTCCCCATCCCACCCCTCTAAGGTTGATACAGAGCCCCTGTTATAAGTTTCCTGAGCCATACAGCAAATTCTCATTGGCTATCTATTTTACATATGTAATGTAAGTTTCCATGTTACTCTTTCCATACATCTCACCCTCTCCTCCCCTCTCCCCATGTCAATAAGTCTGTTCTTTATGTCTCTTTCTCCATTGTTTCTCTGTAAATAAATTCTTCAGTACCATTTTTATAGATTCCATTTATATGTGTTAGTGTTGGAGAAAACTGTTGAGAGTCCCTTGTACTGCAAGGAGATCAACCCAGTCAATCCTAAAGGAAATCAGTCCTGAATATTCATTGGAAGGATCGATTCTGAATCTGAAGCTCCAATACTTTGGCCACCTGATGGGAAGACCTGACTCATTAGAAAAGACCTTGATTGAAGGCAGGAGGAGAAGGGGACAACAGAGGATGAGATGGTTGAATGGCATCACTGACTCAATAGACATGAGTTTGAGCAAGCTCTGGGAGTTGGTGACAGACAGGGAAACCACACGTGCTGCAGTCCATGAGGTTGCAAAGAATCAGGCATGACTGAGAGACTGAACTGAACTGATTTTGAGACTTATGCACCTTTCTGATGACATTAGATTTTTTATACACAATATCAGAACTGATATTGCTATCTAAGCAAAAGAAAAGTCAACATGGCCCCCCTTCTAAAGTGGGCCAAGTGAGGACTAATTCAAGTATTGAAACAGGTCAAGCTCACAGAGTGTCTCTAGTTTTCATATCCCTGGATATGATGAAATATCCAATGAATGCTTCATTGACTCAGTCCCTGTGTATTGGGAGCTTGGTGTGTATGGGAAGAACTATGATAAAAGATAAGGCCAGGTGGAGTCTCTAAAAGTTCAATCTCTATGAGGAAGTAAAAAATATAATACTCTGGAGGTGGTCAAAGGGGAACCAATATTACTCTTAAGAATCTAAAGGAAGATCAGGTGGTACTTGATTTCATATTTCCATGTAACTGGCTTGTCAGACTCCTACAGAAACTTAATGGCTCCTGCAGGATTACTTATAGATGACCACAAGCTCAATCAAATTAGAAGCTTCAATGGCAGTATCATGCCAGATGTGATGTCTTTCTTATAGCAGATTAATATACTCACAGATTCATGGAATACAAGTATTAATTTGGAGAGTTTGCACTCATCAACCCCAATTAAAAAAAAAAAAAAAAAAACCCACAATCCTTCATATTCATGTAGAATAGATAGCAATATATATTAGTTTGTCCCAAGACTATTAACTATCCCGTCCTCTATTGTCCCACAGAACATTACATGGATTCATTATTTTAATGAATGAGATAAACAGGAGGTTTTGGTTAGACATACGCCCTATAGGAAAGTGGTAATCAAACTCAGTATGATTCAGTGGGTGCATGCTAAGTAGCTTCAGTCATGTCCGACTCTGTGTGACCCCATGAACTGTAGCCCACCAGGCTCCTCTGTCCATGGGATTTTCCAGGCAAGAATACTGGAGTGAGTTGCCATGCCCTCCTCCAAGGGATCTTTCTGACCCAGGATTCAAACCTGTATCTCTTACATCTACCTGCATTGGCAGGTGTGTTCTTTACACAAAGCCCTATCATATTTACACAATTTTTAGGATACAGGTATCAGGGTTGAGTTAGGAACTTTCCTCCAAAGTGAGATGCCGGGAGCCAGCACAGGAGATCACCCATGACAAGGTCATGTGGAGAGACCTGATGGGCAAGGGGAGTCAGGTCTCAAGGGGTCCTCTGCGTGAGCATCTACCCCGAAACCAAAATCTGTCTGTTTACTGTGCTAAACTATAGTCTTCTGACATGACAGGGGACTATCCCCGACCACCTTTGTCTGGAAAAAGATAACTTAGAGCTCCAACTGGTCTCTTGCATATGAAAGAAATGTTTCAGCTCAAATCCCCCTGATGGCTCTCTAACTTGCCTGACAGTTGGAGACTTTTACAACTTGTGATTGTTTACAGCCTCCCAACTGCTAGAGGCATGAAGCTTAAAACATCTTAAAGACATAGAGCCTTTTAGAGCTAAGAATTAGTTTGGTAAAGGATTTCACTGTTGAGTTAATGTTTGCTGCCAGGCCTCCATATTCTTTATCTTTTAGGCACCTGAAGGATATTTTAATCAATGTAAACGGGATGCAGAAATAGGAATATAGTAGTTTTGATGCTAGCAATACTAGACTTTGAGTTAATTAATTTTCTCTTCTTTATAAATCACTGTACTCCTCTTTCTTTGTTATAAATTGTTGTGTTCTTGCTATGAAAGAATGTAACTTTACTTAGTGCTTTCTGAGAGTGGCACCAGACTTTGGGAAGAACAACACTATTAAGGCAAATAAGTTTTCTGGTTGACAGACCCTTATCAGAAAAGGGCCGTAAAATGTTAATTTGCCTTCTGGCCATAAGATGATGTAAATCACCTAAGACTTGTGTATACAGCTAGGTATGCAGAGAGAAAGCCTGGTCTCAATAAGAGTCAGGGCTGCTGACGCTGCATGATTTTGTATTATCCATTGATCTCTATGTACAACCAAAAGTATAAAAAGCTTTCCTGAACAATAAAGGATGGGCCAGTCACTGAAAAGACTGGTTTCCCCCGTGGGGTCTTTTCTCCCTCTCCTTTTCAGGCTGAATTCCTGTCTGGGGCATGGAAGCTCACCTTGTCTACTTACTTGCCCTGGCTTCTAAGACCCATGCGAGAGGGAGCCCAAGGTGGGGCATCCTCCGCTATTCAAGCAGGCACCAGTGGCCTATGTAGATGGTGCAAACCTCTTGTCTCGAGGATTTTTAGCTTTCCAGGTAAACCAAGTTATTCAGCCTCTTTCTCTCCTCTATTCTCTTAACTGCAAACTCTTTCCTTCAGTACAGTTCAATTCAGTTCAGTTCAGTCGCTCAGTCAGGTCTGACTCTTTGCGACCCTGTGAATCACAGCCCGCCAGGCCTCCCTGTCCATCACCAACTC
>SJYT01052049.1:2807-19064 GCA_006410635.1 Cephalophus harveyi | reverse complement strand
GAGTTTCAGCTTCAACATCAGTCCTTCCAATGAACACCCAGGACTGATCTCCTTTAGGATGGACTCATTGGATCTCCTTGCAGTCCAAGAGTCTTCTCCAACACCACAGTTCAAAAGCATCAATTATTCAGCGTTCAGCCTTCTTTATAGTCCAATTCTCACATCCAAACATGACCACTGCAAAAACCATAGCCTTGACTAGATGGACTTTTGTTGGCAAAGTAATGTCTCTGCTTTTTAATATGCTGTCTACGTTGGTCATAACTTTCCTTCCAAGGAGTAAGCGTCTTTTAATTTCATGGCTGCAATCACCATCTGCAGTGATTTTGGAGCCCTAAAAAATAAAATCTGACACTGTTTCCACTGTTTTCCCATCTATTTCTCATGAAGTGATGGGACCAGATGCCATGATCTTAGTTTCCTGTATGTTGAGCTTTAAGCCAACATTTTTACTCTCCTCTTTCACTTTCATCAAGAGGCTCTTTAGTTCCTCTTCACTTTCTGCCATAAGGGTGGTGTCATCTGCATATCTGAGGTTAGTGATGTTTCTCCTGGCAATCTTGATTCCAGCCTGTGCTTCCTCCAGCCTAGCATTTCTCATGATGTACTCTGCATATAAGTTAAATAAGCACGGTGACAATATATAGCCCTGACGTACTCTTTTTCCTATTTGGAACCAGTCTGTTCTATGTCAAGTTCTAACTGTTGCTTCTTGACCTGCATACAGGTTTCTCAAGAGGCAGGTCAGGTAGTCTGGTATTCCCATCTCTTTCAGAATTTAAGAACTCTTTCAGAATTCATTTAGCAATGACTTAGGATTATTTATGTACTATTTCATGTACAATGCAAGACAGTTGCAATATTATATTTTTATTTAAAAATTAAAAGATGTAAAATATATACAGTCATAGCTTTATCTGCATATTCACCATTTCAAGCATTCTTTCTTTCTTCCTGTAGAATATAGGTTCCATATGTTGACATTTCCTTTAGTATAAAGTTCATTTTAGCATTTCTTGAAGTTCAGGCCTAATGCAACTAATACTCTCAAATTTTCATTTGCACTTTGGTTCTTGACAGTTTTTTTGAGATACCAAATTCCTGGTTGATTGATTTTTCTTTTCTTTCTTTTCTATCTAATTTCAAGTTTTTCATTCTCTATGTTTTTTTCTGCACTCTTATCACACAGTTCAAATATGCTTGTATTTGAAGAATTGTAGAAAATTTAGATTTATTTTCCTCTGAAGAGTACTGATTTCTCTTCAAATGCATGACTAATTTGTTTCTATTCCAAACTTCTCTCTCCTGCAGTTCTTTTAGGCCCTCACTCTTGATTTGCAATGGTTCTTGGTACCTCGACCACACGTATCCTGGACAAAGATAAAATGGAAAATTTTCTCTTTCTTTGGTAGCTTCTTCCTTTTACAATATCCCCTCTCCCAACAGAGACATTCTTGTCACTACAATGCTGAATGTCATTCTCGAGATGGTTGGATGGCATCACTGACTCAATGGACATGAGTTTGAGTAAGCTCTGGGAGTTGATGATGGACAGGGAAGCCTAGCATGCTGCAGTCCATGGGGTTGCAAAGAACCAGACATGACTGAGTGACTGAACTGAACTGAACTGAACTGAACTGATTCTTCAAGTCAGTTTGGCTGACTCCTCTTTGAGTTGCAGTCACTCTATACTCAAGTGGCAACACTAGTAAAGAACCCACCTATCAATGCAGGAGATATGAGTCTCAGATTCAATCCCTGGGTAGGGAAGGTCCCCTGGCGATGGGCAGGTAAAACACATTATGTGTTAGCCACTGGCTATGAATTCTCTCCTTTCTTATGGGCTTCCCAGATGGCTCAAGTAGTAAAGAATTTTCTGCCTGCAATGCAGGAGACACAGGAGACGTGAGTTCAATCCCCAGCTGGGAAGACCCCTGGAGGAGGAAATGGTAACCCACTCCAGTTTTCTTGCCTGGAAAATCCCATGAACAGAGAAGTCTGTCAGGCTACAGCCCATAGGATTGCAAAGAGTTGGACACAAATGAGCATGCGTGTTCATACCCAGTGGTCTGAGAGTAACTCATGAAAAGTTACAGAAACATAAATTTCACCCAGTGTAGTTCTCTTTTTTCAAGGGTCAGCTCATCTCCGGTTTTGGACAGGCATTGTTTTTGCTCTAGTGCTTTCATATAGTTGATTTGAAACAAAATTTTGTCCAGATTTAATAATTGCTACCTTCAATAAACCTGGTTTGACATAAGCTATTTACCGTTTGCAAAAGGAAAATTCTGACTTCGAACTTTTTGGTTTCCTCTGTCCCCTGTATCTACCATCTTTTTTCTAATGTTCTTTATTTCACTGTCATTTTGTTTATATTAGGGAGAGCCTGTTCTCCATATCTGTGATTTTTGTTTCTGTAGTATTGCTTCTACTTTGTAGGCAGACAAGACATATTTTCCATTTCCTCATTTATCTTATTGAATTTCAGAATAACTCATAAAAATTGCAAAATTTCTTTTATAAATAGGTATAACTCACAAGAATTTTTTATCTTTATGTTCTTTACAATTCTGAATTTTGCAGAATATGATAAATGAGAAATGAAATATGTTGTAGACCTGTGTGATTAGCATACTTGTTTTAAGTAACAACATTTACACTGAGCAATAATTACTCTCATCTTCTCTTATCTTAGAGATATTAATATAATTCCCATATACTAGCCCTTAACATCTATAGTAAGAATTGCTTTGGTACAGTAGGACAAAGAGGGACCTCATAATGGTCCTATAGGGAAGATGAAGTCTTCTCATACTCAGTAGTAGAGGGAAAAGTGAAACTTGTACTTATAAATTAGCAAATATTAAAAAGGAGACCCAACCAGTCAATCCCAAAGGAAATCAGTCTTGAATATTCATTGGGAGGACTGATGCTGCAGCTGAAACTCCAAAACTTTGGCCACCTGATGAGAAGAACTGACTCATTTGAAAAGACCTTGATGCTAGGAAAGATTGAAGGTGTGAGGAGAAGGGGTTGACAGAGGATGAAATGGTTGGATGGATTCATGTCTCAATGGACATGGATTTGTGTAAGCTCCAGGAGTTGGTGATGGACAGGGAAGCCTAGTTGCTGCAGTCCATTGGGTTACAAAGAATTGAACACGACTGAAGGACTGAACTGTACTGAAAAATGTTATGAAAGAAAGTAAAAGTGTTAGTGCTGAGTGATGTATGACTCTTTGCAACTCCATGGACTATAACCTACCAGCCTCCTCTGTCCATGGAATTCTCTAGGCAAAAACTCTGGCGTGAGTAGACATTGCCTTCTCCAGGAGATTGAACCTGAGTCTTCTGCATTACAGGCAGATTCTTTACCACTTGAGCCACCAGGGAAGCCCCAGAATGCTATATTAAGGGAAGCCCAAAAATGTTGTATCAACTCAGTATTAGTAATATATGTTTGAGAGGTGTCCAGGTGTTAAATATCTGGGATATATAATTGAGTCTGTCATGGTTATTTAAGGAAAAAAACATAAAGAAAAATTTTTGGTTGAGACTTTATTTTTAAATATGTAAATTTAAACTGTGGTAAATATGAAGGCTGATTTTCTCTTCAAGATGAAGGTCAATGATATACTTGTCTTTCTAGCCATATGAATGATCCATAATTCATTTCTATAATATCTACATTTCTTTTGATAGTTCTAATATCACTGTTTTAGATTTCCTAACTCTTTAACCATTATCATTCAAGGCAAAATTTTTTTCATACTGGACATTTTTTTTTCATAAGTGTCTGTCCCTACTCAGTATCCTTTGGGTAATATACTATTTTCACTCAAACAAAATATAGGATCGTAGACTGAAATAATTACTCTTGCTCAATTTGCCTACAAATATTCATCTTATTTAGCTCTCCAAATTTAAGAAATATTCCATGCTTCCATTAATTGCTTTTTTTGTTGTCGTTCAAGTAGCATAATGCAATATATCAGTAATTTAGCTTCCCATCATGAAACATTACCAGGACAACTCTTATTCTAACCCCAGTCTTAATGGTAAATGTACAACTTCTAGTCTACCACCAAACCACCATTTCATTTTCTAATTCCTTAACCATATTCTCAGCTCACTGGAGACCACAAATAGATGTAGAGAGGTGTGGATAAGGGATGAAGTGTAGACAGCAGAGGTACTTGGACCAGTGAAACCAGTGAAAAATTCTCTAAAGTAGAATTTTTTTTTAATCTTTATATTCTTTACAATTCTGAATTTTGTATGAGTGCACATGTGCTAAGCTGTTTCAGTCGTGTTTGACTCTTTCCAACCCGATGGACTGTAGCCCACCAGGCTCCTCTGAACTTAGGATTATCCAGGCAAGAATACTGGAGTGGATCACCATGCCCTCCTCCAGGGATTTTCATTAACCAGTGAAAAATTCTCTAAAGTAGAATTTTTTTTTAATCTTTATATTCTTTACAATTCTGAATTTTGTATGAGTGCACGTGTGCTAAGCTGTTTCAGTCGTGTTTGACTCTTTCCAACCCGATGGACTGTAGCCCACCAGGCTCCTCTGAATTTAGGATTATCCAGGCAAGAATACTGGAGTGGATCACCATGCCCTCCTCCAGGGGATTTTCCCCACCCAGAGGTCAAACCTGCATCTCTTATGTCTCCCGCATTGGCAGGCTGGTTCTTTACCAGTAGCGCCATCTAGGAAGTCTCAATTTCACAGAATATAATTTTGAATTCTGAATTATGCAGAATATGACAAATGAGAAGTGAAATATGTTATAGACCTCTTTGATTGGCATACTTCTTTAAACATAAATATTTACACTGAAAAATAATTGCTTTCACCTTGTCTTATTCTGCACATACTAGTACCACAGAGAAACTTAGTATTATCTCCTGCTGTATTATTTCACTAATGTTAATGGTAGGTTGAGAAGAACTGTGACTATTATTATAACCCTAAAATCCTGGATCTATTCATGTTAAAACATTCTCTCTTAGAAATAAAAGTTTCATCCAGAGTACAGAACCAAATAAGGCATTTAAAATGTTATTTTCTAAATAGACAGAATATAAATATGCAGTTTTAGGATTCAGCTGCAATCCAGAAATCAGATATCCAAAGGTATGTGCTTTTTTCTCTCAATACAAAGCAACTTATTATAATATCAGCCTCCTGTTTCAAAATGTCAGTCAAAACTTTAAAAATGTGTAAGAAAAGTAGAGTTTTTAAAACAAAATAATGTTTTAAAAATATTATGTCATAGTTTTAAAAAGTGTTAATATGAGAAAAGAAAAATAAAATTTCTTGAAAGAAGAGGCCCTAGGCCATTCTTTGCATTTCCTTCTTTCACATTAAGCATAACTTGTTGCTGTTGTGGTTATTGTTCAGTTGCTAAGTCATCTTTGACTCTTTGTGACTGGACTGCAGCACACTAGGCTCCAATGTCATCCATCATCTCCCAGTGTTTGCTTACATTTATGTCCGTTGAGTTGGTGATACTATCTAACAATCTTAGCCTCTGTGTCCCCCTTCTCCTTTTGCTTTCAATCTTTCCCAGCATCAGGATCTTTTCAAATGAGTCAGTTCTTCACATCAGATGGCCAAAGTTTTGGAGTTTCAGCTGCAGCATCAGTCCTTCCAATGAATATTCAGGACTGATTTCCTTAAGGATTGACTGGTTTGATCTCCTTGTTGTCCAAGTGATTCTTAAGAGTCTTCTCCAGCACCACAGTTTGAAAGCATCAATTCTTCAATGCTCAGCCTCTTCAATGCTTAGCTCTCACATTTATACATGGTTACTGGAAAAAACTTAGCTTTGACTATATGGACCTTAGTTTACAAAGTGATGTCTCTGCTTTTTAATACACTGCCTAGGTTTGTTACAGCTTTCCTTCCAAGGAGCAAACATCTTTTAATTTCATGGCTGCAGTCACCATCTGCAGTGATTTTGGAGCCCAAGAATATAACATCTGGCACTGTGTCCACTTTTCCCCCACCTATTTTCCATGAAGTGATGGGACTGGATCCATGATCATTGTTCTTTGAATGTTGAGTTTTATGCCAGCTTCTTCACTCTCCTCTTTCAGCCTCATCGAGATGCTCATTAGTTCCTCTTCACTTTCTGCCATTAGAGTGGTATCATTACATATGTGAGGTTGTTGATATTTATCCTGGCAATCTTAATTCCAGCTTGGGCTTCATCCAGTCAGACATTTCACATGATGTTCTCCACACGGAAGTTAAGTAAGCAGGGTGACAATATACAGCCTTGTTGTCCTCCTTTTCTAACTTGGAACCAGTTTTTCATGTCTGGTTCTAACTGTTGCTTCTTGACTCACATACAGGTTTCTCAGGAGACAGGCAAAGTGGTCTGGGACTTCCATCGGTACTTCCATCTCTTAAGAATTGTCCACGGTTTGTTGTGATCCACACATTAAGAGTCTTAATGAAATCAATGAACCAGAAGTAGATGTTTTTCTGGAATTCCCTTATTTTATCTATGATCCAATGAATGTTGGCAATTTGATCTCTGGTTCCTCTTTCCTAAATGAGAACAGCCTAACACAGATCACAGTATTTGATTCAAAGCTACACTTCATTCTTATTTAAAAAAAAAAAATGTGTAGGAGGAACTAGGTAAACTTATGATTTGGTTAAAGTGTCCCTTTGCATAAGGTGCTTAGTCCTGGACACACATAACCACAACAGATATGATTTAGTATGAGTATGGGATATGCAACTGAAATAATTTTACAAAAGAGGACTGAACTCAGAAAGCCTACAGAAATATGCAAGTGAATTCTCAGGTAAATCATTGTTTTAATGAATAGAAGTTGAGAATTATTTTTTTTTTTTAACTGTATCTTTGGTCACTCCTGAGAACATCTTCTGGGAAGTAGAATGCTCTCCAATAATGAAGACTATATATTTAAAAAATAAAGATTAGACTACTGTCTGATAATCAGTTATTTCCTGAAAGTGAAAGGGAAGTTACTGAGAAAAAATAAACTTCCTTTAAAAAAAATAATGAAACTTATGTTTCTTTGGATAGTTTGATGTTTTCACATCAGTAAAATTGCTTGTTCTTGGTTTACACTCGAAGACTGAAATGACACAATTTAAAGGTGCAAAAATGGTAATAGTTCTTCAAGCCCAGATGTCATGAGGAATCTAACAGCACTTTATCAAATTTTACACTCCATTGCTATTTGAACTCTGCAGTACATTTTGTAGTTTTCACTATTCTTGCTCTTTATTCAACATTCTTTCAATTTCAAGTTTTTCTTCAGCATTAGTTCTTGATTTGTTGTTTTGTCTCCAGCCTGCTACATATAATTTTGTATGGCTATAGTTAACAACAAAATGACTGTTCTCTTGATCTATAAACCTTTCAGACCTGTAGTTGAAAGCTAGCATTTATTTCCCTTTCCCTGATAATGAACATCTAGACAGATCTGAACAAACCAAAGAAGAAAATCCATAAGCACTCTCCTCTTCCCAGTTCTGACTCCCAGTCTTAACTGATAACATTTTTATAATTAGCACTTTACTGCTGAGATTTAAAATATGTTTTAATACCTTCAAACATATAAATCTCCATTTCCTTTGTAGTTTGGAAACAAAATTTTAGAACTGAAATTTAAATAATAAATGTCAAATAAGAATTGTGACATCTATTTATAAAATAAACACACGGCAAATATTTAATTACCTTGTTAATAAAGGAATGGGTGAGGCGTTAGATGATTCAAAGAAGAATACAGGAAACATATTTGCAGATCTGGAATAGTGAAATAGATTTGCAAATGAATACAAGACTGACTTATAATGCAGTTGCTGCTGCTGCTGCTGCTAAGTCGCTTCAGTCGTGTCCGACTCTGTGCGACCCCATAGATGGAAGCCCACCAGGCTCCGCCATCCCTGGGATTCTCCAGGCAAGAACACTGGAGTGGGTCGCCATTTCCTTCTCCAGGGCATGAAAGTGAAAAGTGAAAGGAAAGTCGCTCAGTCGTGTCCGACTCTGTGCGACCCCATGGACCACAGCCCACCAGGCTCCTCTGTCCATGGGATTCTCCAGGCAAGAGTACTGGAGTGGGGTGCCATTGCCTTCTCCGATAATGCAGTTGAGAAGGAACTAATTTGAACCTACACATAATTTCATTACACACCTATATCCATGAATTATTTCATTTATCTACAACTTACAAAGTCACAGCATAGCTTAAAGGCAAAGAAAGGCACAAAAACTCTATAGCATCAGAAAAACTGAAGGTGTATGTTATAAAGAATGCAGTTTTCCACTGGAAACACTTTTATTCCAATGTCATGAATCTTGAGCATACTGATCGCCTCTACACAGTGACTTTTTTCAGCTTTATTGAAGTATACTTGACAAACAAAATTATATATATTTAAGGTTTATGACTTGGTATTATGATGTTGTGAAATATTCACAATCAAGTTAATTAACCTACCCATCACTTTACATAGTTATTTTCTTTTCCTCCCTTTCTTCTTCCTTTCCCTTCTCTTTCTTTCAAGATGCCTAATATCTACCCTCTTAGCAAACTTCAAATGTACACCACATTATTGCTTCAAAACTTCTTTATCTTGCATAACTGAAGCTTTGCCTCCTTTGATAAGCATCTCTATATTTTTGCCCTTCCTCCAGTTTCTGGCAAACACCATTCCAGTCTCTGCTTCCATGAGTATGGCAATTTCAGATTCCACATATTAGTGAGATCATGAAGTATTTGTTCTGTGTTTGGCTTTTTCACTTAGTGTAATATTCTCCAGGTTCATTTGTGATGCAGCAAATGGCAGGATTTCCTTCTTTTTTTAAGGCTGAATAATGCTCCCTTTTCTTTCTTTCTATCACATTTTCTTTATTCATTCACACACTGACAGATATTTAGGTTGTTTTTATATCTTGGCTACTGTGAGCAATGCTGGAATGAACATGATAATGAAGATATTTCTTCATGATTGTGTTTTCATCTCCTTTACATATATACACAGAAGTGTGATTGTTGGATAATAATGCAGGTTGTGTTTTAAGTTTTTGAGGAACCTCCATATGTTTTCTATAATGGTTGCATAAATTTACATTTCTATCAACAGTATACAAGAGTTATAAGCCAGATCCTTGAATAGCAGCTGGAAAAAATGGAGGCACTAGTGCATGGTCCAAACCCTTTGCTCCTCAGGGAGGAACTGTGATTGGGGGTTCTCTCCTGATCATATAGTAGTGTGTCAGGAATGGGGTTTATGACGACTGAGTCTCAGCTTTTCCTACAACTCAATTTGAGTGGTTTCTCAACTGACTAGCATACAGGAATTTCTCAAACAGTTTCCGGATATCACATAAAAGGAACTTGATCCTTGTGTAGCTACTAAATCTGTAGTCTGAGTGAAGAAAGAACATGTGGAGCTTCCTGGTTTGCCATCTTGTTGATATTTATACATTAACTAGTCTTAAAATACATTCTCCAAATGAAAATAGAAATAGTCCTCACGTTTTTGCAAAACAAATAATGATGAAACTGAATAGTTATGAATAAAGAAGCTTTTCTTCTTTTGTGCATGAAATATATTTTGCCATCTGATATTAGGAAACAGCATATATGTATCATGTATATACATATATATATGTGTTTGTGTGTATATGGCAAATATATATATATATATGGCAAAAAATATATCTGCATATGTGTGTGTGTATATATGTGTGTATATATATATATATATGGTGTGTGTGTGTGTGTGAAATATGACAAGATTAACAGGGGCTTCCCAGATGGCACTAGTAGTAAAGAATCCCCTGCCAATACAGGTGATGCAAGAGACGCAGGTTCAATCTCTGGGTCAGGAAGTAGGAAGTAGGAAGTGGTAACCTGCTCTAGTATTCTTGCCTGCAAAACTCCATGGACAGAGGAGCCTGGCAGGCTACAATCCACTGGGCCACAAAGAGTTGCACATGACTGAGTGACTGAACTCATACACACACAAGATTAACACATGTTCAGATAACATTAATATATGAAAAATGGTTATATTATTTTATGCACTCATTAATTATGTTGCTACAATATGTGATTCTTAGAAATTAAAAAAAAAAAAGGCCCTATAGGTCCTGACTGTATCAATTCTGAGATTTGACTTCTTAGCTTCTTTTCTCATGCATGATAAAACATTCCTTTCTTAGATGAAGCATACCCTCATTATATATACTTTCCACTTTGCTCTATGAATACTTTCAGTTTGTTATCATGTATAATAAAACAGCTGCTGGAAAACATAAGTCAGATAACATCTGAAGGAAATAAAGAAGAGACTTGAAAGAAGACTTCAGTTAGCTTTGTAAAATGTTATTCATCAGATATCTGTACTATTATAAACTCAGATTTTCATTCCTTTTGGTTGATTTAATTATTTTGGATAAAATGTAAAGATAGTAAGCAACTCCTTTATTTGAAAACTTTTGTTCTTTTTTTCTTTTCCCCTTATAGTGCATTACTGCATATAATATTATCTCATCTTAGAAGGCCAGCATGACAATTAAAAATAGTGGACAGATATCTAACTTATGAAGAAGTATTTCTTCAGAATAGGATGGACACTATCAAGAGATTATAACTGACCTACACTTTTAGCAAAAACAGGGAAAAAATCAGGTACTAAAAACAGAGTTCTGAGTTCCCTGAAAACCGGGCCTTTGTGCCCTATAGTTTACAATCACAGAGTCTAAAAAATGTTTTTCTCACTTTTGACAACGTATTTTACATAAAGCCTGAGATGGACTATTCATTATTTTGCAAGACAAAAACAAAACAACAAACAAACCAAATCCTGCTCAATTATGAGCATAGGACTGAATGCACCTTGGGAGATCTGAGTACTTGAAAAGATAAAACACATATAAATCCAAGTGGTGAGGTGGACTAACTGAAGTAGAAAGCCCTGCTTGGTGGTTTGGTTGAAAAAAATAAATCATTTGAAAGCAAGTAAGTGGGAAAAAAGAAAGGGATTAGTAATAGCAACCAAAACAAACAAAAAAATCCTCAATGGAAACAGTCATTTTCACCACAGGCCTTAGGAAACTACATCATTCTGAGTTCCCCAATTATACCTCCATGCTGCTCTTTGGTGAAGAAAAGAAAAACCTCAATACCCTAGGTTTATAGCTTCAAATGACCCAGCTCATCATGAGGTGATCTACCACTGTGTTAAATATGTGTTATATTTTGTCACAAGCTGACTCTTCAGAGCACATTTAAAAGAGTTTCTAACCCTGAACTTGAATCGTACATGTTCACTTGTTCAAAGAACTTTGCTCAGTTTAAATAAAAAACATGCCATTCACAATGGTTTTAAGTATATTGTACTAAATTAACAGAGATACATACAGATATGGAATTAAAAATAATTTTTGGCAAAAATTATCTGAAACATTTAGGTAGGATTATACCGTCCTTATTTCAATTTCATATTTTTTAATTATAAAACTTGAGAAATTTGCCTCATAAAAATGAGATTATAACATGAGAAATAGACTAAACCAGAAAGGATTGTAACTACAACAAAGTTAGATGTCACAAATTCACAGCCAGAACTCCTGCGAGTATAATATGAGGCTTTGATGTGACTTTTAGGAAGGTAATGTTTATGACATTGTGATCAGATTGTAATATGAAAACCTCAGGACACCTGATTTTTAGTTTTTTTTAAATAATAGAAATTTTCTGATTGCTATGCATATTTAGGTTATACAATAATGATACTTGGAGCACTCCCCGTGTTCATTATTTCTTTATGGTCCATCACGATATATAGATGTTTGTAGTAGAGAAACTCCACAATTATCAAAGTGGGCTTTTGTTCTAAATGAGAATATTGATTTAAACACAAGTGAAGCCAATGTTCTGCAGAGAACAGGATCCATTTTAGTAATATGAGAAAGAACACTGGTTGTGTTTATTAAGTCAATTATAAAATTTGTCATTTTATAAATTACTTAAAAAATAAAGATAGATCACATTGCAAAGCCCTGTGATTCACCAGTAAAACTGCTGTATTTCTTTCTACTTACTATATTCTTAACTTATGTAGTCATCATTGCTAATAATAATTTATTTGAATCACAAAAGTAGATAAACATTTATTCATATTGTACCTTGTATTTCCCTAGTTCCAGAGGTACGGGTCACCAATGGACTAAGCAGGGTCAGGGGCTCCGGGTGCAGTAGACCTGGGTATGGCATAAGCCCTCTTAGAGGAAGTTGCCATTAACCCACCATAGAGCCATCAGAACTTACACAGGACTGGGAAAACAGACTCTGGGAAAGCACAAACAGAACTTCATGGGTACCAAAACCCAGGAGAAAGGAGAAGTGACCCCACAAACTGACCCAGATTTGCCCGTGAGTGTCCAGGACTCTCAGGTGGAGGCATGTGTTGGTGACGGCCTGCTGCAGGGCTGGGGGCACTTAGTGTAGCAATGCATGCAAAGGATCTTTTGAAGGAGGTCACCATTATCTTCTTCATCACCTCCACCATAGTTTGGCCTCAGGTCAAATAACAGGGAGGGAATATAGCCCCACCCTTCTACAAAAATTGGATCAAAGATTTACTGAGTATGATCCCGCCAATCAGAACAAGACCCAGTGTCTCCCTAAGTCAGTCTCTCCCATCAGAAAGCTTCCATAAGCCTCTTATCCCTCTCCATCAGAGGGATCAGAACTTCATGGGTACCAAAACCCAGGAGAAAGGAGAAGTGACCCCACAAACTGACCCAGATTTGCCCGTGAGTGTCCAGGACTCTCAGGTGGAGGCATGTGTTGGTGATGGCCTGCTGCAGGGTTGGGGGCACTTAGTGTAGCAATGCATGCAAAGGATCTTTTGAAGGAGGTCACCATTATCTTCTTCATCACCTCCACCATAGTTTGGCCTCAGGTCAAATAACAGGGAGGGAATATAGCCCCACCCTTCAACAAAAATTGGATCAAAGATTTACTGAGTATGATCCTGCCAATCAGAACAAGACCCAGTGTCCCCCTAAGTCAGTCTCTCCCATCAGAAAGCTTCCATAAGCCTCTTATCCCTCTCCATCAGAGGGAAGACAGATGAAAACCACAGGCACAGAACACTAACCAATCTGATCACATGGACCACAGCCTTGTCTAACTCAATGAAACTGTGAGCCATGCCCTGTAGGACCACCCCAGAGTGACTGGTCATAGTGCAGAGTTCTGATAAAATGTGGCCCACTGGAGAAGGGAATGATAAACCACTCTAGTATTCTTGTCTTGATAACCCCATGAACAGTATGAAAAGGCAAAAAGATAGAACACTGAAAGATGAACTCCCCAGGTTGGTAGGTGCCCAATCCTACTGGAGATCAGTGGAGAAATAACTCCAGAAAGAACGAAGAGATGAAGCCAAACTAAAAACAACACCCAGTTGTGGATGTGACTGGTGATGGAAGTAAAGTCCGATGCTGTAAACAGCAATACTGCATAGGAACCTGGAATGTTAGGTCCATGAATAGGGCAAACTGGAAATGGTCAAACAGGAGATGGCAAGAGTGAACATCAATATTTTAAGAATCAGCGAACTAAAATGGACTGTAATGGGTGAATTTAAAGCAGATGACCATTCTGTGCAAAAAGATAGAACACTGAAAGATGAACTCCCCAGGTTGGTAGGTGCCCAATCCTACTGGAGATCAGTGGAGAAATAACTCCAGAAAGAATGAAGAGATGGAGCCAAACTAAAAACAACACCCAGTTGTGGATGTGACTGGTGATGCAAGTAAAGTCCGATGCTGTAAACAGCAATACTACATAGGAACCTGGAATGTTAGGTCCATGAATAGGGCAAATTGGAAATGGTCAAACAGGAGATGGCAAGAGTGAACATCAACATTTTAAGAATCAGCTAACTAAAATGGACTGTAATGGGTGAATTTAAAGCAGATGACCATTCTCTCTATGACTGTGGGCAAAATCCCACAGAAAAAATGGAGTAGCCATCATAGTCAACAAAAGAGTCTAAAGTGCAGTACTTGAATGCAATCTCAAAAACAACAGAATGATCTCTGTTCATTTCCAAGGCAAACCATTCAACATCACAGTAATCCAAGTCTATGCCCTGACCAATAATGCTGAAGAAGCTGAAGGTGAATGGTTGTATGAAGACCTACAAGACCTTCTAGAACTAACACCCCAAAAGATATCTTCTTCATTTTAGGGGACTGAAATGCAAAAGTAGGAAGTCAAGAAATACCTGGAGTAATGGGCAAATGTGCCCTTGGAGTACAGAATGAGTACAAATTTGCTGTGGAGGGCAAAGGCTAACACAGTTTTGTCAAGAGAATGCACTGGTCATAGCAAAGACCCTCTTCCAACAACACAAGAGAAGACTCTATACATGGAAATCACCAGATGGTCAACACTGAAATCAGATTGATTATGTTCTTTGTAGCCAAAAATGAGGACACTCTATACAGTCAGCAAAAACAAGACTGGGAGTTGACTGTGGCTCAGATCATGAATTCCTTAGTGACAAATTCAGACTAAAATTGAAGAAAGTAGGGAAAACCACAAGGCCATTCAGATATGATCTAAATTAAATCACTTATGATTATACAGTGGAAGTGAGAAATAGATTCAAGGGACTAGATCTGATAGACAGAGTGCCTGATGAACTATGGACAGAGGTTCATGACATTGTAAAGGAGACAGGGATCAAGACCATACCCAAGGGAAAGAAAGGTAAAAAGGCAAAATCGTTGTCTGAGGAGGCCTTACAAATAGCTGTGAAAAGAAGAGAAGAGAAAAGCAAAGGAGAAAAGGAAAGATATACCCATTTGAATGCAAAATGCCAAAGAATATCAAGGAGAGATAAGAAAGCCTTCCTCAGGGATCAGTGGAAAGAAATAGAGGAAAACAAGAGAATGGGAAAGACTAGAGATCTCTTCAAGAAAATTAGAGATACCAAGGGAATATTTCATGCAAAGATGGGCTCAATAAAGGACAGAAATGGTATGGACCTAACAGAAGCAGAAGATATTAAGAAGAGGTGGCAAGAATACACAAANGGACTCCAAAATCACTGCACATGGTGACTGCAGCCATGAAATTAAAAGACGCTTACTCCTTGGGAGAAAAGTTATAATCAACTAGACAGTTTATTAAAAAGCAGAGACATTACTTTGCCAAGAAAGGTCTATCTAGTCAAAGCTAACAAAGGATCAGATGGTTGATGGCATCACTCACTCAATGGACATTGGGTAAACCAATGTTTAAGTCTGAGTAAACTCGGGGAGTTGGTGATGGACAGGGAGGCTTGGAATGCTGCAGTCCATGGGGTTGCAAAGTGTCGGATAAGATGGAGTGACTGAACTGAACTCAACTGAAGTCAGTTCTCTGTAGAGAACAGGATCCATTTTAGTAATATAAGAAAGAACACAGACTGGTTGTGTTTATTAAGTCAATTTTATAATATGCCATTTTATAAATTGTTTAAAAAATAAAGATAGATCACAGTGCATGACCCTGTGATTCACCAGTAAAACTGCTGTATTTGTTTCTGCTTACCATATTCTTAACTTATGTAGTCATCATTGCTACTAATAATTTATTTGAATTACACAAGTAGATAAACATTTATTCATATTGTACCTTTAGTTCCTTAGTTCCTTACTTTAAATAGTANATTGTTTAAAAAATAAAGATAGATCACAGTGCATGACCCTGTGATTCACCAGTAAAACTGCTGTATTTGTTTCTGCTTACCATATTCTTAACTTATGTAGTCATCATTGCTACTAATAATTTATTTGAATTACACAAGTAGATAAACATTTATTCATATTGTACCTTTAGTTCCTTAGTTCCTTACTTTAAATAGTATGTGTTTATACATAAATAATATATGTGAATACAAATTTCACTAAATTATACTTTTAGATAAGATGTGAATTTTCAGGCTAATAAATTGATAAACTTTAAGGTAAACATGAACCGTGAACTCCCTGATGTTCAAGCTGGCTTTAGAAAAGGCAGAGGAACCAGAGATCAAATTGCCAACATCCGCTGGATCATGGAAAAAGCAAGAGAGTTCCAGAAAAACATCTACTTCTGCTTTATCGACTATGCCAAAGCCTTTGACTGTGTGGATCACAATAAACTGTGGAAAATTCTGAAAGAGATGGGAATACCAGACCACCTAACCTGCCTC